>JACXGM010001102.1:0-17256 GCA_016801145.1 Umbra pygmaea | reverse complement strand
TAAGTGCACAAAACTTTATTTTTTCATTTAAAAGTTTATTTGTCAAAGTGAAGTTATTTTTTTTCTTAGTTCTTACCCGTTTTGTTTATGTAAAAAATATATGTTTTTACATTATACATGTTTAATGAAAGTATACAAGTGCATATTGGTGTTCAAGTCTTCAATAAATATTTTTGTTGAGAAATTTGTTTTATCTTAAGTACTATTTAGTGTTAGATTTTTATCTTTCAAATAGAGGTTACAAACAAGCAAAAATAATCGGCAGCATATATCGGCCATCGGCCGACCCTGATTTCAAAAGATCGGCATCGGTCTGAGAAAACCCATATCGGTCGACCTCTAAACCAAACAATCAACTAGTCGACTGAATGTGGTCAGCCCTATTCAGAACCAAGACAAGTAAGCCTGCACTGTACGTTTCTGGTTCTGAACCACCATAGTTCCTGAAACTATGCTGGAAAGTAGAATACGGAAAGAAAATGGCTCAACAAGCACAGTAGGTTTTGACCAGAGGTGGACAAAGTACTGAGCAAAAGTACTTTTCTGAGTTCACAGGTGGGAAGTCCCTATTGAAGACCAAGTTGATCAGGTAAAAGAAGTTCACATCTTACCGGTGACCATGATTGATATTTCCTTTACTCTTTCTAATTGTTTTATAGGTTACTGTTAAGGTATGAACTCCCTTTACCTGATCAATTTGGTCTTAAGTAGGGACTTCCCGAAACATGTGAACTCAAAGTTACTCAGAAAAGTACTTTTACTCAAGTAAATGTCCAACTCTGGTTTTGACAGTGTAAAAGAGATTAAGTTAGCATCAGTGTCTCTTACCAAGGCCTTTCTCCAGGAAGATGACCTTTGAATCTGGGCATATGTTAGAGCCAGAGATGACCATCTCCTCTCCCCCAGTCATGGAGCAGCTCACTGGACTGCAGCTCTCCATCTGGGGAAGGTCTGTGGCTGAGCGCTGAGCTAAAAAACAAAAAAGGAACAACACTTTATTTATTCAATGAGGGGACACCAAATTTACAGTTATACAAGCTGTACACTTACTACTTTACATTGTAGCAAATTGTCATTTCTTCAACGTTGTCACATGAAAAGTTATAATCATATATTTACAAAAATGTGAGGGGTGTACTCACTTTTGTGAGATACTGTACATGTTGCACAGCCTTGGAATTTTACTAAAAAAGCTATTGAATTCATGAAATTTTAAACACAAGACATGTAGGTGTCCTCTGTAATAATTTGAAAGTAGTTTGAGGTTTCTAAGTCATTCAACAAAAAAGCTATTGAATATTTCAATTTTCAAATGTATATAAAAACAATTCAATTTTCTGGGGGGGAAATCCAAAGGCTGTGCAAAATGTGTGTCCGCTGAACAATTTAAAATGTGGTTTGAGGTTTCTAAGTCATTTAACAAAAAAGCTATTGAATTTTCCAAGTTTCAAATGTATATTAAAAAATGCAATACATTTTTTATTGCAAAAAAAAGTCTATGCAAGATGTGGATGTGCTCTCTGAACAATTTAATAGTGTTTTGAGGTTTTAAGCCACATGGTTAAAAAGCTATTGAATTAATGACTTTGAGGCATGTCATTTATTGACAGTCCCTAACAGTTAGCAGATCCAGTAGCATGTTTTAGGACCCCCAGTAAATATTGAAGGTATTGTTAATATATTTTAGATGGGCTTATTAATGATAGAAAGTAAAAATCGCCTGTCTGTATCACGCTGCAATCTAGACGTAAAAAAACTAGGGTCCTGAAACTGCGGTCCTAGAACTGGGGTCCTAAAACTGCAGCCTCCGATTGTGCAGGAATACCCTTCTTAGCAGACTGCTGTGTACATTGTTTGATACACCGGATTATAGAGTCCGGGAAAACAAGACCTGATCTCGAATTTCGAATATCTGTTGAATAGCCAATATCGAATATCCAACCAAATTTACCTCGGTAAACATGAGAAATATCAGAAGGGGTTTAGCTTTGGTATTAAATTTACATAGCTTTTTTCAAGGCAGGTGAGAAATAGAAGTCTGTAAAGCTTTTGAAAACAGAAGTTTAGTGAAGCATCGGACCCAATTATGCAAGATTTACTTCTGTTTTTCAGAAATTATTCAACCGACAATCCACATATATATTTACCGTTAATATTATAAAGCATGATATAAAGGGAATACTCACAGCACTCCACAGGAATAGATGCAGCTTGCAGACACAGGATCTTGCCACTGGGTTGAGGTATGTACACACGGAATGCTATTCGCACACGTGTGTTCTTCCGCCCGATGTCTGTCTCTCCCTTTCTGAGCTCAATGTCAGAGTTCCTCAGCTTTAGGATGCCTGCACAGTCAATACTGTTGAGGAGGCAAAACACGCATTAAACCACATTCTACAAAAAACAAGTGCAAAGAATCAATCACCACAACGATTCATTAAATTTCCTCGGGTCTCCTGCACGAGGCAGCGCAAAATTGGCATAGCGCTGCTCAAGATTTGGGTTAGATAAGTCAGATTATCTATCCTGCCACGTCGCTCTACAGCAACTCCTTGAGTTCCGATCGGGTGCCTGTAAACTCAATCACGGAAGTATAGTCGGTGAACGTAATCATCCCATGCATGATCAAACTAAAGGCTTCCGTGTTAGGTGAACAGTACAAAAGGAATCGGCGGCTCGAGCGACATGTGGTTGGATGAACCATGTGCATGCCCCTCGTCATCCCACAGATCTGTAAAAGGAGTTGCGGACCTACCGACCAGGCAGGTCTTAGAGGGGGATTTGGAAAGGGAGGAAAATCGGGAAAAAATAAAACAACAACAAATAAATTAATCGAATTCACAGTGCCAATTGTACAAAAGCACAAATGTTCGATTTTTAGCCTGTGGGATGCTTTGAACAGGGGCGCTGCTAAGGATTTTGGGCCCCATGAAAAGAATCTTGACAGGGCCCCCAACACAGCTGAGACAGGGCTTCTCTGGGCCCCCTCTTAGTCATGGGCCCCGAGAATCGTCATCCTTTACCCCCCCTTTACAGCGCCCCTGGCTTTGAAGCATTAATCTTGAAAGGTTATGATCAGTACCTGGCAGACATATTGTTTTCGGGAAGTAGAGGTATTTCCAGAACCTTTGTACTGGTTATCACGCATTCTTGGCAGGTAGTAGCCACCGTTTTCCCCGTTACTCTGTGCACCTGGTAAAAGGCATGCGGCCTCAGGAAGCGATCATCTGCTGTTCCAATGAAAACCTGCAGGTTAACTGGCTTCTCGTTGTATCCAATGAGCTGTAAATTAAGACATAGAAATCACAAAAGTATACTAATACATTTTATTGCTAAAACACATTGAGAAGTACACTATGTCAGAATTTTACATGTGGCCTCTTTTTTTTCATCGTGTTTGCATTATTTTAGAAACAGTAGGCCAAACCATTGCCAAAGCCCAAGACCCAACCTTTCTAACCATGTTCCTGGAGAGTCGGTCCTGTAGGGTCTCTATCCAAGCACAGTTGAGACTAACCTGATTTAGCTTTTCATCCAGCGAATGATTAGCATCAGGTGTGTTAAACAGGGTTGAAATGAAAACCTACACGTAGCTCTCCATGAAAAGGGTTTGGCAGCCCTCACCTACACAGATTTTGAAACAAACTGAGAAAGCTGGTTAAGAAGAATAATATGCATTCTTCTGCATGTTTCCCTTGATTGTATGCACAATATAGTTTGGTAAGTAATAAGGTAATCAAAATTAATTCAAGGGAAACACCCCAGTATCCATCCTGCCTATGTGATTTAACAGTAAAACACTACTGGTGGCGTTGCTGCAGACTAGAGAAAGAAGCTGGGTGTCTTTCACATTCTAGCAATGAAGTCAACCCCAAATAACCCAGTTGGTATTCATTACATGGGAGCCAGGCCTTGATAAATCTCTGTTTATCCCAGCCTGCATCTGCTGCAGCCTGATACAGATAAAACAGCCCAGCCTCACAAAATGATGTTAATGGATAGGGTCAAGGAAGGGCCACTGGGAAACTGCACTGCTAAACCCTAGGCAATACGTTCTCATGGAAGGCCCAATTGAAAATAGTGCTCTGCTAGATATCAAGTGATACTGCCTCAAAACAGGTTAGCTGATACACGGAGTCGTGGTTCTGATGACACAGGATGCGATACATCCAGCCCAGAATATTTCAACTGTAATCAGAGGAGGTGGTTATGGTTTGTGGTGCGTGACGAAGGTCGTCACTTTGAGGCAAATAAACTCCAGAGATGCGAGGCGTTGTAAAAAGCGTTAAATAAACTGGAGATCCTCAGCAATGTAGTCAGTCCTACTGGAGTTACGTGAAAACGTTTTCAGAGCAACGTGTGATGTGTTAATAAGGGCCCTGGTCAACTCTACCAAACTTTTCTACCAAATACAAAGTTCACACATCTATCAGGCTTGAAAAAAAAAAAAAACACCCAGTCAACTTATCAGACACGGTCAACAGAGCATGACTGAAATACTTCCGTTGGTATCATTTTAATGAAACACTTCAAAGATATAACCGCTGACAGCGTTATCAAAATTACTTGTCGTGCCTACCAGGCAAAGAGTTTGAGATATTTTCTTTTTTGTTTGAATCTCTCATTGGACCTAACAAGATCACTAAGTATTGATAGCACAATAAGTTCCACCTTCTAGGTCAGATCTTGACAGTCAATCACCCAATATTTAACATTCTAGTACTTTCTATTTCTCATTTGGATTCAAATAGTATGTGTTTATACAGAGCTCATACGTTTGCATACCCTGGCAGATATTGTGAAATTTCTGCATTGACAATATGATTGTTCATGCAAACATCTGACTGGTATGTAAGGATAGTGGTCATATGAAGCCATTAATTATCACATAGTTTTTTGGCTCCTTTGTAAACCATACTGATAACCAGAAATCAACCAAATGGCCCTAATCAAAAGTTTACATACCCTTGAATGTTTGGCCTTGTAACAGACAAACAAGGAGACACACAGGTTAAAATGGCAATTAAAGGTTAATTTATTTGTGTCTGTGTAGAAATAGTCAATGATTTTGTCAGCTCTCACGTGGATGCACTAAGCAGGGTAGATACTGAGCTATGGAGAGCAGAAAAGAACTGTCAAAAGACCTGTGGTATAAGGTACTGGAACTGAATAATCTTGGAAATGGATATAAAAACATCCAAAGCCTTGCAAATGCCAGTTAGTACTGTTCAATCACAGTACGAAGAGATTCCGATTCTTGATACCAAGCCATTGTCAGGTAAACCAAGAAAGATTTCAGCCAAAACTGCAAGAAGTTTTGTTTGGGATCCAAAGAAAAATCCACAGGTTACCTCGGGAGACATACAGGCTGCTGTGGAAAAAGATGGTGTGGTTGTTTCAAGGAGCACAATACGACGATACTTGAACAAAAATGAGCTGCATAGTCGAGTTGCCAGAAAGAAGCCTTTACTGTGCCAGTGCCACAAAAAAGCACTCTTACAATATTCCTTCACAGCTTCTGGCACACTAATATAGAATGATGAGACCAAAATAGAGCTTTATGGTCTCAACCATAACTGCTATGTTTGGAGAGGGGCCAACAAGGCCAATAGTGAAAAGAATACCATCCCCACTGTAAAGCATGGTGGTGGCTAACTGATGTTTTAGGGGTGTGTGAGCTCTAAAGGCACGGGGGAACTTGTCTAAATTGATGGCAAAATGAATGCAGTATGTTATCGGACAATACTGGCAGACAATTTGCATTCTTCTGCATGAAACCTGCGCATGGGACGCGCTTGGATTCTCCAGCATGACACTGGCCCTCATTTATCAAACGTGCGTAGAAACCAGTGTAGATTTGACCGCAGAAATCATCTTATGACGAGACTCACGTGTGATTTACAAAACAGTTGTATCACTCCCATTCCAGCGTACGAATGGACGGGTGTTGATAAATCAGACGGTTGAAATCCATCGTAAGTTAAATATCACGCCCACATTTATGCACGGATTAGAGGCCTCGCCCTTAGAATTTACGACATGGATAAGCGAAATCCAGCAAAGAAAATGAATTTCTCTGAGATAAAAAGAGACGCTCAGGTCTCAGGTGCATGCCAACCGCTTGGTTTTAATTGGAAGTTTAAAATCAGGCATCGATTGTTAAAGGAAAATGCGGTGTTTACTGATGTTACTGCTACAGTCATTGAAAACTATTAACGAGAACCTGAAGTGCATTTCAAATTAATTAATTATTTTCACTAAACCTTCCATGTTGTATTTTTTAAGTAGGGTGAAGTCAGCTAAATTGGGCCAACAGATAAAATGGGCCAAATAATGTTGTAGCGTCATATATTTTAATATCTTTACAGCAAATCACTGATCTTGCATTGTTGCTTCAACACTTGTGGACTTGTAACAACAGTTTTGATTGGTCTGAGTTTTCTAGGCAGGCAGAGCAGAAAAATTACATTAGATCTCATGCAAAGCTTATTTGATGGTATTATAAGCCCTTTACCAAAAAGTGGCCCATTTTAGCTGACTTCACCCTAGCTTTCTTACACAAGATAGCACTTATATAAGAAGCTCAGAATAAGATCCTTTCGGCTTCGTAGAGCCCAATGGTCGCTGTTGTGGCCACTGATCTTCATTGAATGGCACCGTTCTCCAGCGCAATATCGTGGAGAACCCCGCATGCCATAATTATGTTGCAGGCCTGCTCTGGTGTGTATAGCAATCCCCCCACCCCGCTTACCCAAGACAGAGCCACCTGCCCTTGAGCAAACCGATCACTCCACTGTGGTTCGTGTGCGTGTGTGCGCACTGTTGAACCTGCGCTCCTGCTTGTTTGGGGATTTGCAAGCGGTGTTATAAGGTACTCAGTCAGGGCATAACCTTTGTCTCCTAGAGGATTCACATCCAACCGTTTCACCAAAAAACGATGTAGAACTATTATTATAATTGTACGAGGGCGTAACTCACTGTGGAGATGACTCCAGCCATGCAGTGCGCCCTGTAGCCTTGCTCCAACGCTGCAGTTAAAAAACGTCGACCATTGTTGGCTGCGGTATACCAGACCTGTCCCTGATCTCCCGCAGAAAGTTTTTTTTTTTCGTTTTTTTTTTTAGAACTCTCTACAAGTTCCCAATGTAGAGAGTGCGCATTAAGGTCCTCCAGATCTGCCATCGCTTCGACTACAGGACTGCCAAAGCGCTTGTTTAAATAATATATATAAATATATATTATTTGATTGAAATTGTTGTTTGCCTAGTTTCAGCCCTCATGTTCTAGGCCACCCCGAAGTGGAAGGGAAAAAATAAAACACTTAATAGCAATGTGCTGTATACAATTCATTTGTAATTCTGAAATGTAATTTGCAAAATGGGATAGTTGCGATGCAGACACATTCATCAATGATTGCTGGTTCAACAATTCACTGAACCGTGTGGTTATACCATGAACACCGCTAGTCACACTAGAGAATTTGCGTATACAAAGTCAGACCAGACGTGAGATTTTATGGCAGCCTACGATCACATTCAAATTGATAAATCCCTTGCTTTTTTTTTGTTTTAGGTTGTTGGTACGTTTCATAAATGAGGGCCACTGACTCTAAGCACAAGGCCAAGTTGACCCTAAAGTGTTTATAGCAGAAACGGGTGAAGGTTCTGGAGTGCCCATCACCAGAACCGATCGGCCCAATACGCTCACCACGCACGTTGCGTAGGGCCCCGCAAATTTTGCAAGGCCCCGCCTCCCTCGTGTCAAAGCGAGTTTCAACTGTGAGAGGATGAAGCGGAGTAATCCATCTGGTCACGACAAAAGGGGGGGAAAAAACACAATGAGAATGAAAAACAGGAACAGCAATCAGGTAGACTTTTGTTCTCTCCTCTTCAAGTTTAAAGTCAGCAAATACTGTAACACTAACGTTAAATTGATATGCTATCTTGCAGTGCATCTCGTTCTAATCTGTATGTCTTGCAAAAGTAGCTGGGCAGCAGAGATGTAAATTAATAAATTCGTAATATTTTATTACTGTATTAAAGTATTTTGCATGGGTACAACACAACATTTTGAACAAAAATGACACTTTTACTTCATTATATTTTCCCCAACACCTTCGTTACTCGATGACGTTATTTGTCTAAAAAGAGACATGTGGAGTGAGCCCTGGCGCATTTGGTTGTGTCAATTCTGCCTACAACATTTAATAAGCTATTCAGTATATATTATACAGCAGTTATTATTGGTTGTACTCTATTGGACACCTTGCTGAAGATAAAATGAATGCCTAAATAAAATCATGCATAAGCGCACGCATAAGCGCACATAACGCGTGTCAGAAACCAATCAATGTGGAGGAGCTGCCAGATGGAGATGGAAGACCCCTCAAAAAACACCAACATGTTCCCAATGTGGAAGATAGACAGTCTCCGCTTACTGTATTTGAAGTATAATAATACATACCGCATGTCATTAGACTTTTTACATGCCACTTCTCAAATGCGCTTCACCCTGCCGAAATTATTTACACAGTGAAATGTGCGCGTAAAGATTGCATTACCAATTGATTTCCATTCAGTTCCAAACATCATCTTTGCTGTGTTCCATTATTAGAGAAGTTATATTAGAGATATTTAGGCCATTAGGTCGACAGAGATAATGAACTAGAGTACTAAATTAATAGGTTATACCTATTAGGTCATACCTAAAACCTAATTTCCATTTTGCAACAATATGATATTTTTGCTATGGCTACAAAAAACATCTGAACTATATGGGGCAAAACTGTTTTATAAAGAGTAATATGGCTTTTGGCCCAAGCTTATGGCTTTATTAATGTTTTTCAATTTTCAATTAACAAGTTGATTCCATTGGAAATTTTGTTAATAGGAGTCTAGGCTATTGGTTGCATTCAAGTGCATTCCTGTTAATTAACGTCATTTTTATTTTTCAAAAAGCCATATTTGCACATGCAGCCCAAATCTTATCTAGTCACTTTCAGTAAAAATGCAGCCCAAATGTGATCCAGGTATTTAGAAAGAAATTGAGTGTTTATGTTGCCAAAGATATTATTTTATTATAAATTAGCTTTACATAACTTCATATTTCACAAACTTTTATTATATAAGGCAAATGTTTCTATACAATTTAGTTATTTTATTTATTTATTATGTGTGATTTTTCCATATTTTTCTCCCTTCCCAATTCCCTCTAACCCTGCCTTGTTGGCAGCTCCGCAACAGATAGATCTGTGGGATGGCGAGGGGTGTGCACATGGTTCAACCAACTAGATGTCGCCCAGCCGCCGAATATTTTGAACACTGGGAATCCAGCATGGAAGCCTTTAATCAGATCATGCGTGGGATGATTATGTTCACCAACTATACTTCCGCATTTGAACTCACAGGTGCCCAATCTGTGTAAAATCTTTTAGAAACAATAAAAAAACATGTTTGGACAAGTAAACTTTGGAACTTGCATATTTGATCCAAGGTTTGAAAACATCAATTAAGTTATACAAATTACTGTATAGACAGTTTAAGAATGACAAATTTATAATTTCATTATAACTAGCAACCAAATGCATAATGTGTATTTGATGATGAAAACATATCTAAGAAAAAAGAATAATAAAAAAACCTACACAAAATTCCTGAAGAGATTAATGGCAATTTACATAGTGCATCCAAACTTTTTGAAATAGATTTTATATTTTCCCTAATTTCTCATTAATGTTTAAGTTAATATTCACTTATCTTATGATTATATAGAACATGTTCTATTTAATGAATATTGTTTGTTTATACCTCTTCATGTTTTGTATAGGTCTACTAATTCTTAGATTAAACAATGGAACTAAACTATTTTGATGGAGGGAGGATTGTAGTAGGAGCACTAGGATGTCAGGTGTGATGGTGTGGCAATGGCAAATGGTTGACATGGGTCAGAAAGGAGGGCCCCTTAGTAGAATTTTGCTTAGGGCCCCAGGGAGGTCAGGACCGGCTCTGCCCATCACGGTCTCCTGACCTTAATATCATTGAGTCACTCTGGGGAGATCTCAAACATGCGGTTCATGCAAGACGACCAAAGACTGGACCTGGAGGCATTCTGCCAAGACAAATGGGCAGCTACACTACCTGCAAGAATTCGGGGCCTCATAGACCACTATCAAAAATGACCGCATGCTGTCATTGATGCTAAAAGGGGCAATACACCTTATTGAAAACTGAGGGTAAGCAGACTTTTGAACAGGGGTCATTTCATTATTTTCTTTGTTGCCATGTTTTGTTTTACGATTGTGCCATTCTGTTATGAACTAAAATGAAATGTGAATCCCATGAGAATTTTTAATTTATTTTGCCTGCTCACTACTGTTTTCTTTAAAAATGGTGCATCTATTACCAATTCTCCAAGGGTAAGGAAACTTTTTAGCACAACTGTATGTGAACTATGCTAAACTGAGCTTGCCAAGTTAAAATATTATTTAATCCCAGGTCCAGGGCCATGACATTAAAGGCACTTCACCTTGACCACAGGGTGTCCTCCTGAAGCGGCCTTGACAGCCCCCCGACTCCCCTCTGTTTCGTAGTGAGCTCTGTGGTGGCCCCGTGGCTGCACGTCCACCTTCAGCTCACACTGGCCAAACTGGCTGGGCAGAGGCCAGTCCAGTGGGGGCAGGGACGACGGGCTGGATAAGAAGGCAACACATACTCATAAACATTAAGCAGCAGGTGGTAAAAAGCAGAGTGAAAACAGGGAGGGTCTACCGGAACTTATCCAATAAAAAGGCTATTTTCTTTCCTCAACAAAACTTTGCTATGACTTGCTTCAGTGTGTGCCAACTGTAAGCAACCCCAATGTTCTTTTCTAGTAAACATACAGTAAATCAGATTTGGTGTCAGAAACACCATGGGGGTCATTGTTGTGTTGTCAAGTTAAGCTCCCTTGACCCCTGTCCTTGCTATGGTTGCTATGGTAGCACAATGACTCCACTGTGCTGAGTGATCAGGGATATTAGAACACGTTACAAATAGTGGCTACCACACTGCAGCACACAAGCCTAATGTGATTTTAGACCAACAAACCTGAAAAGAGGTGTGTTGCCAGGTTTAGGTTTGGTCCATGTGAAGTGTGAGGGAACCGAGAAGAAAAGTTCTTCAAAAAGGCCTTCTTGTTTCAGACCAGTCCCTGAGTCCTCTGCAGCAGAGTCCGGGTAAGGCAACGCGACTCCTTGGTCTTCCAACCCCACGCCTGGTTCTCCCGGCCCATGTAGTAGTCCCATGGTAGCCTGCTGAGAAGTCCTCCTGGTCTTTGAGGGAACATTAACCTCAGGGAGGCTGTACAGGAGCCCCCCCGCGGCACCGGGGCTTCCAACCACCCAGGTGTCCTCCGTTACACTTCCCCTGGGCGAGTGGCCCGGGGTGGGGCACGGGGACTGATGAGGGGAGGTCGAAGGGGAGGGTCCATGCCCGTAGACATCTGCGCTGGAGTGCCGCCGCTTCCCGCAAGGCGATGTGGGCCTTGAGCCGGACCGAGAGGTGGGACGAGGGTTGAGCCAGTTCTCATCCGTGATGCTGTTCCGTGGGGACTGACGCGGGGACTGGTGGGGTGAGAGCGGGAGGGTGTTCATAAAGTACTGCTGCTGCCAGAGCTCCACCCCGAACCCCCCCGCAGCCTGGCCCTGAGGGGAGCAGCCTGGGGACACCAGGGGGGAGGCCAGGGGGGAGCTCAGGGTGAAGCGGGCGGCTGCCTCATTCAGCTCAGCCTCCACGTCGTCGTACACGTGGGAGAAGGACTCACAGGAGGACATGTCGGACAGCCAGCTCCGGGAGGACAGGCTGCTACAGGGACTGGGATTCAGGGAAGTGGAGGGCTCCAGGGGCAAGTAAAGGTGGTCCCTGGACCAGAGTTGATCATGGCTGCATTCCCCGCCGCCGTCGTCTGCTCTGCTGACCGGCACGGCGCTCTGGTTCGAGGCCAGCTCGTGGTGACTCTGGCTGATGGACGTGATCTGGATGCTGGGGCAGTCAAACGCCTTGGGATGGCGTCCCACGGGACCATATCGGGGACTGTGAGCTTCATGGCTAGAACCGGGCTGGTAGTTATCGTAGGCCTGAAGAGGAGCCTGATTTAAGGCAGTCTGTTGGTGCTGGGGACTCTGTTGCAAGTGCTGAGTCTGGGCAATAGGCTGACTGACCAATGAGTGGGTGGTGTAGTACGATGAGCTGTCATCTGTGTCTGCACCATGGTATAAAAACAGAAAAGAAAGTATCAGGCAAATTGAAAGAGTAAATAATTTGCAATGTAAAGTGTCTCATCTATAGGCCACAGTAGATTAGAACAGTGCCGGACTCTAGATTTACAGAAACAGAGGAGTAAACCTGACATATAAAAGGTGGTATTTTATTACCCTTGTTATTTGACAGCCTACACTTGCATTTATAGGTTTAACCCAATGAGCAAGGTCCCAGAAATGCCCAGTTTAGAGTCTTTAAAGACTGACCCGTTTGGCAAGGGCCCCTGTAGCAGTGATAGATTAACAACAGCAGCCCTCGCCAGGTTAATTCACACAACTGTATGTGCTCACAGCTGTCAACAGAGCAACAGACTACTATTAATACGATGGTTCACACAGGACACGCGCCCCCACATTGTTCTGCTCTGCACACAAAATGCAAAGGACAGACGTCAAAGGGGTTGATTGTGCCTTGATACGAGCACATAAAACAACTCCTCTGCGCCTTGACTTATTTGCAAAACTAATGAATGTAATGAATATAAATATTATCTGATGAAACATTGGCCCAGCTGCCCTGTTGCGTGGTGTAAGAATATGTTGTCGCCTGACTGAGGCGGGTGCCATTTACAGCCGTTGGAAATAGGGAAGGAAACAGACGAGAACGACGAATGCCAACCAGGGAGTGGGCGGTTGCCATTGTGGCAACTCTCCTCCATTAATAGAGACAGACACCTTTCCCTTTCCACACAACCTAAATCCCTGACCTCTTCACCTCTTTCTATGGCTACCTCTCTTTACATCTACAGAAAAACTACTTTATGCAAGACCTATAACATGACGAAATGGGCATGTCATTATCTCTGTATTTTACTTTAGAAACTGTTTGCACATAACCCGAATGCATTTTGTTTAATCACCTGTTTTTACCTGCTTTTGTTATTATGCACATTATTTACAAGTGTAATAACTGACAAACAAACAAACAAACAAAACAGGAATGTTTCTTTAAATTCATCTGACAGGCTGGCTTATTAGGTTACTCAATCGATAGCCGAAAGTCAATCGGTAGCCAACAGATGTAGGTCAATAACTGCTTGCCTATAGTAATCGTTGATCTGCAAGTTTGTATTTGAGACCAAAATGGCCCAACGCAACCACAGCGAAACCAATCTAAAATGTCCAATGCGTAGGTAACTTTGTAACGTTTTGCAACGTATTTGTAGAGTCAATAAATACATTGTTACACTAAACAAAACTCACCTGGCGGGCCTAGCTGTTGTTGCGCGTCCTCGCCGAAAATAAGTCTGAAGTCCAGCTCATCATTACCGCTACAATTTATAGTACTCATTCGGTCTGACGAGTCGGTACTTTATACCCGGGTGGCTTCAAAACTGCATACGAAATAATGAACGACACGACCGTACGAGGAAATTACCTTTGTTTTGAGTGTAAACCGCAACAATGAGCATATTCGAAGTTGTAAATAACTAAACCGAATCTAAAATAAGCGCCCGCTCCAGAGGACATTTATGACGGTAATATAATCGCGTTACTTAACCACATCAGAGCTAAGAATAAATGGACGCAGAAAGAAGTTTATACGTAGGTAGACAGTAACTGTCGATGGCCCATGAAAGAAGCTAGTCTTCAAGCCAAACTTCAACATAAAAAAACATTAGACAGCTCCGGTCATGACGTCAGCAAAATCCACCACCCGGCATTACCCGTACAGTAGCTGGTGACAGAGGGTACTACTACTACTACTGTACACACGCAAAGAGCATTGTAGTGTATTAAATCAAACGTAGCCATTGGAATCTGCAATTAAAACGACTACAGAGATGATTCCAATCAAACTCTTTTATTAAAAATTAAAGTAAACACCCATTGAACCAATTGCATTTTCCCAAATCATGCCCTTAAATAAATGCTAATCATTTAACACTTTTTAGAGTTTATCAGGATTAAAATAACTTAAAAAGCAAGTTTTTATTTTGAAGGCCCCATGTACAGACCATAATAATATTCTAAATATTTTTTTTTAAATGAACTGTATTTAAACAGATCCTGTACTGCCCCCCTCTGGTAAACCAGTGTTTTCTTTACACTTACCACAACCAAATCATGTTCAAAATAAAAAACACTCAATATTTGACAAAATACCAAGCATGAACAGTGATAGTTTTACAGCTGTAGGACACGCAAGTACTCAGAATTTCGCTCACTCAGATACGTGCTTACTGTCAGCTGCTCTGGTTGCAACGTCTCAACGTCAAAATAGCATCCAACTCCATCTCCTGTAGGAATCAGTCCCCAACTGACCACTTCTGCAAACCTGCGCCGTCAATTAATGTAATAAAAGTGCATGCTTTGTATGACGATCATAAGGCATCAGTCGTGTCACACAGTTGATAAACAGTGAGGCAGTCCCACGCTCCCTGATCTGCGCTCCACACCGTTGGGAACAGTCGACTCCCCGCTCCCCATACGTTGCTCCGCTGGGTTGTCAGACGAGCGTCTTTTCCTGGCTCCAGATTCTACAGCGGCGTTCTCGTCTGCAGTGCCCTTCCTCTTTCCCTCCCTCTTCCTCTTGCCCACCAACCCAGAGTCCGGCTCGCCCTCCCTCCCCTCGGGCAGGCCCAGGACACGGAGACAAACGATAGCAGCAGCCTGCTCAGCAAATTTCTTTGACTTTTCCCTGCATGGACATAATAAGTGCCCTGTGTTAATAATGTGTTTATTAAGCATTATTATGGGATACAACATGCCACTTAACCTTATTCTTTATAACAGTCATTTTCAGCATTACATTCCTGGGGTTTACTTGTTCACTGAATTCACTATAAACTCACCACAAAGTGGATCGGTACTTTTTCCCAGCCACCGTTACTATGGATTGGAACGCGCGGTCTTGAGAGCGCTGTACCTGACAACATCACAACCAATTAATCTTGTTAGAAACAAACACACATAGGCACCTGACACATTTAGTGTCCTCCCCAAACCAAACATGTTTCTACCACTTTTGTGAAGTTTGGTGAAGGACCACTAATCTCAAGGAGTGGTCTTACCGTCTCATATTGTGGTTGCTCCAGGCTCTCTGTGCGGCTCCACTCAAGAAGGAACATCTTAGGTGAGTACTCTCCAGGGTACTCTCTCCTATCATGCAAACATCACACTGATGTCAATATGTACAGTCATAATATGTACAATAAGTAATATTTACAGTCTAAATAACAGTCATATTACAGGAATGACTAGCCAATTTCTTAATGTCCAAACTAAAGCAAATGTATCCACTTAAATGTTTCTTAAACAGAGTAGCGCTGCTATGACCAAACAGAGGGACAAACCGCTCAAATTTGACACGCATCGTGGTGACATCACCATCCAGAACAGGCTGGTCAAGGTCATTGTGATTGGTTTGGATGGCATCTCTTCTGGCTTGTAGTTCAGCCTGGGTTGTTTTGTAGTATTCCTGCAGTCCATAGGCCTCACTGGAAAATACCAATGTAGAGTGTAATACCCAAACATCAAATATGATTGTTGGAGAACCTATTACAATTGATTATTTTTAAAATGATTGATGGAATTGATAAAAACCTGTTTCACCAACAGAATTATATTTTTAATATAGTATATATTGGCTTAGGGCTACATCTTGGCATCAGGTGCACCTATGTAGAATGCGTTTTAATCCCATTGTTTTTTGAGTAAAAAACTCCCTCCTCTCTATCCCTACGAGAAAGTAATACCAGAAATAAAAATACAAATAAATATGAAATAGGCTTCCCATCAAACATCTTTTAAAACATACAATATACTGTAGCTTTATCAATAAAACAGCATAAGAAATGGGTTTGAAGTGGAGTACCAGATCTCTTCAGTGGTTTGAGCTGAGAGAAGCTGCTTTCCAAGCGGAGACTCCACCTTCTCTCTGAGCATTTGACACAGGCAGTACTTCGTGTTGAAAGCATGGTTGTCATAACGGACGGCCTAGAAGAACCAAAAGCTTTAAAGGAGCACACCAGAACCCTAAACAGGTCAACATTTTTGTGCCGCTCATGTTTCCGACACAACAGTCACTAAAAACGCATTCTCAGTGAGTTTGGTAATTCTCAACTCAGCCACAAAATTTTACAAAATCCTTTGTTGTCACTGCAACATTTTTGAAAATACTAAATGTTAGTTTTTAATGCAAGTAGATCTCTGAATCGAGTTGATGGGAGAATAAAACGGGACAAATAAATTTTAGGAAGTCAAATGATCACATCTAGATATATTTTCGAAAATTATGCAGTGACATCACCATTCTTAGGATGAACCTAGCAAAACACAATTGTTTCATTTGCTTGGTCGACATACAACAAGTGCCCTCTTAGTTACATCAAACTTATTTTCTGTTTGTGAACTGTCATCAGATTGAAATAAATGCCTTGAATTTCCATTCCACAACATATACACTGAAGAAATAAATGCAACATTTTTGTTTTTGCCTGCATGTATCATGAGCGGAACTCAAAGACCTAAGACTTTTTCTATGTACACAAATATTTATATGTTCTTTCAAATATTGTTCACAATTCTCTCTAATGCTGTGTTAGTGAGCACTTCTCCTTTGCCGAGATATGCCACACCTGTGAGGTGCATGTATTATCAAGATGCTGATTAGACAGCATGATTATTGCACAGGTGTGCCTTAGACTGGCCACAATAAAAGGCCACTCTAAAATGTGCAGTTTCATCACACAGCACAATGCCACAGATGTTGCAAGTTTTGAGGGACCGAAACTGACAACTCCCACTCAGTGTTTGTGATTCCTTAGACTGCGGAGCTGGCCGTGGTGCTGAATCCACCTGTTGTGGCGTTATCCACCTGTTGTGGATGGATTATCTCGGCAAAGGAGGTATATATTAAATGTCTTAGATCTTTGAGTTCAGCTCATGATAAATGGGGCAAAAACAAAAGTGCATTTATATTTTTGTTCAGTCTAATTTTGCAAAACGCCAGGGATTTT
>JACXGM010001101.1:0-58715 GCA_016801145.1 Umbra pygmaea | reverse complement strand
TGGAATTAACCAAAAAACTAAAAAATCGCATGACATTTGGACGATTCATGATTATTTTATTTCCATTAGAGTTGCCTACATTGACAATGCTGTGTTAAAGAGGAGTGGCTCCCCCGTACCAAGATGGCGGCTCGATTGACGTATTCGTTCCAATGAGCAGCAGTAGCCAAGGCGACATCTAGTCTATATATCTATGCCGCAACTCCACCGGCCAGGAATGCAGAGGGTTGAGTGGTCGGCCCAGTCCATCACAGCGACTGACCTTGCTTCCACAAGACCTTTGAACCAGATGGTGCCTCGAAGACCCAGAGAATCGTGAAGTACTACAATCACAAGTGTTAATCCTTTGTATTATTATTACTACAGATGCCACTGTTAGGAAGGGCAGGTGACAATAAACTTGTTTCACTCCAAATTCTGTATGCTTGCAATGGTTTCCTGGTATTAAAAAAATACATATTTGATGGTAACATAATTAGCAGTTAAATTTAAATCACAGCACAGAATTTATTTTTTCCTTCACTTTGATATCTGTTCACTCTGTCTTATTTCAATGGCATTTGGGAAGCTCAGAAATTAAAATAGAACGCACTCTCTTCCAGCCATCGCGTAGGTAACAAATACGCCAATTTGATTGGATGAAACTTGTGACGCTGAGTTCAAAGGTTTTTCAAGCAGGAACTGGCTGTTTGAATGTCACCAGTGGGAAGAGACTAGGCGTGCATGAAATTTAAACGGAATAATCTGTTTTCGTCACTTTATGTAGTTTATGATAGCATGGCATCGAGATAAACCTATACGGTGCACATGGCGTGTTATTTCAGAAGACGAATTGCATCGAAGGTGTCGTTATATGTTCAGTTAAATTGTGTTCTAGCTACTCTTAACTGTGGTTCTCCAACAGTACAGTATATACTAGTAAATATGATCTGCGTGTTATCATCTGGCGTTATATTTTCTGGAACCAAGATGCTCGCTCTGTGTTATAACTTCTTTCTAATTTATAGTCGTGTATTCTGTATGCACTGTAATCTGAATGCACAATGCAGCTGGTGGGGAATTGTAAATAATCATGACATCAGAATAATTGTGTACTGCAGATCTGTTTCTTTAACATTTTTCATATTTAACCTGTCTTGGTGTAGCTCTCTAGGGTTTTCGAACGGTCAGAAGATGAATTCATTTCATCTCTATATGCTATCCCGGTCTCCAAAAAACAGTTAAGTGTGTGTGTGATGAGGTTGGGCTGAGTTCACAACTTTTGTGAAGTTCCTCAGTAAGACCCTAATGACCAGGTAAAAGAAGTTCATAACTTACCAGTGATTTATGAAAAACTAAAACCTTCAATTGGAACAATGGGAAACATTCTAAAATTACAGAACTTATTTTATCTGGTCATTAGGGTCTTACTGAGGAACTTCCCAAAAGTTGTGAACTCAGCCCAACCCAAAAAAATAATATATTACAGTATTTATGCTCATCTGGTGATGAGGATGAAATCTGATGGGACCTTGTCTGGTGCTAACATATTACATAACGGGATCATCACTACTACCGTATACAGTTAAATAGATGATCATCATACCTTAAATATGGTTACCATGTAGTAACTAGACAATCAGAAACATGATCACTTTCATAACTGTACCTGTAATAAGTTGTAATTGATTGCCATGGATCTTGTTCTTGTGGCAAATCTTCCTCCAAATTATTTGATTGGTTGCCTCAAAGCTGAATTATTATATTACATTATATTTTAAATTGTGATGCATGCTTTCATACCAGAGGGCATTTCTACCAGCGTTAATGCTCATCTCTACCTTATATTTGTACTGTTCAGCATTAGCATAACCATTTTGTTTTTACATTAGGTGACTACAGCCCTGTGTTGTCAACCAGTCACCTATTTTCTGCCTGTAGGGCAGATCGTCCTTGAGAACCACATTCATGACAATAGTCAGGCCTTCGTGTTGCTATAGTCTATGTTGTTGTTTTTGTTCTGTAGGCAATCCCCAGATTTCCGCTTGTCAATCAATTCTCTGCGGTTGAATGGAATCCTGCCAGCTAACGGAGACCTCCAGACACAGACCACAGCTCTGGCCCATCAGGTGGGCCTCTAATAAATCACACTGTGAAACCCATTTTTGGTGTTATGTGTTTAATGTTTGGATTGGGAAGAGGAATTTGATTGGTAACTTTGGGAATCTTAATGCCAAACATTTATTTGTTAGTCATACTTTCACTTCACTGATGTAGAGTTTAGCCTCCTTTCAGCATTACAGTCCATTGTATTTCCTTTCAGTTAAAGCAAGACAGCGTGGTTGAAGAAATCTTTGCTGGACCTGGAGTGATTAACTTTAGAGTTTGTCAAACTCTGTTGATACAGGTGAATATGCTTTTTTCCCTCAAGTTGAATTTTTACCATCTAAGCAATTAAACGTCAGACTCGCCTTTAATTGGCAAATTTGAACAATTATTTTTGAAAAAGAAAAAGGCAGTCCACTGAGATTTGTTTTTGTTATTTCAGAAAGTCTTAGAGCAATTGAGCAAAGAACGTCATGAATTTGGAATGAGAAGTGAACTTTTCCATGGGCTCAAGAAAGGAACAACATTGGTTGAGTTTAGGTAAGTTCCAAAAAAAATGTTCTTCTAATATGTTTACTATGTAGTTAAATAATCTACACCCAGGAGCTAGTTTAATAGATAGAACTGTCAAGTACCTCGTCTGAGCGCCCCCAGAAACAGCTGCAATGTGTGGGTCACAGATTTGACAAGAACTCATGAAAGTACCATCGGGATGTGATAGCATTGCACAGCCATTTCAGATTGGACGGTGGTACATGAAATGCCATTGGGTTAAAGTCTGGGAATTCTGAAAGCTACCATAATCTTCCTGGCACCATTATTCTTGCCCCACCCTCTGTTTTTGCCCCCAGCACCATTGGTTTGCCCCAGCATAGACACTGTTACATTAGTGGGCCTCATTGGACCCCCATTCTAATGTTTAAGCAAAAAGTTACCACATCCCTAGTGCCCTGGTTTACATAGTAAGCAACAGCCACTTGAGATCAATTTTCCTCAGTTGGGTCGTGTTCTTACAAAACTGTCAGGAGGAGATGAAAGCAAAGCGATAAGAGGCTTTTACTTTGACAACTTTCTGTTTTCTGTACAGTTCTCCAAACATCGCCAAGAAGTTTCATGCTGGACATCTGCGTTCCACCATTATTGGTGAGACTGACTTGAAGTTCTTTGAGAAAACCAGCAGAGGGCAGTGTTTATTTAGATATTTTTCCTGACCTTAGGCGAAATTAATTGACCCCCTTATTTGAAATTGGAGGGAAGACAATGGAAAGTTTATCTGTTTGTGTGTTCAGTCGTTCATATACACTTGACCCTACTATGCATTATTTGCACAAATGTTTGCTGAATATGTCTTACTTTTGACAATCTGTGTTTTCATAATTACTGTGACCAACTCAGGCAGAGCTTGCCTGTTTGATCCTCGATCGGGGCGATACTACTTCATAGTTTTTAGGAAATGTGCAAAATCATTCAAAGCAATTCTATAGATTGTTTCAAATCTACAAACTAACTCTGTATAATAATTTAGGAAGCTGTGTAAATGCATAGGGCTTAGCCTATACTGTCACAACCCTGTAGTTTACTTACGAACAACTCTATAAATCAAGATCTAAATGCATTTCCTCATGAACAGCAATGGTGGGTGACGGCATGTTTACTGAAGCCTTCTTATTTATGGTTTTGTTACTGAAAAATGCATTGTTGATTTTAGGTAACTTCATCGCCAACCTGAAAGAATTCTTGGGAAACAATGTGGTCCGAGTGAATTACCTTGGAGATTGGGGAATGCAGTTTGGTAACAAATGATTAAACAGAAGTTCTATGGTAAATACTTATGTAATATGATTAAAGATCCGTAACCTATTTTTCTTTGGAATTCAGGTCTGCTGGGAGCTGGCTTTCAGCACTTTGGTTGTCAGGAGAAATTAAAAATCAATCCTTTACAACATCTCTTTGATGTAAGTTTGAATAATATTGGTATTCATTTAAGCAGAGTTTAAAAATTGCCTTTTTTGTATTGTGTGTAGCAATCTTTGTGTGTCTGTGTCTGTGTGGTGTGTGTGTGAATGAATGTACACATCCTGCAGGTTTACGTTCAGGTAAACAAGGAGGCAGAGAACAATGACATCATAGGAAAAGCGGCCAGGGACTTCTTTAAACAGCTGGAACAGAACGAACCACAGGCCATGTCACTATGGAAACAGTTCAGGGACATCTCAGTGATTGAGTACCAGCAGGTCTACAAGGTACTGACCTCTGACCTACAAGACAAAGGGCTATTGTGTGGATGTCAAATGTTCTCAACATTTCATTGTCATGATAATATATTTTAATTATTTCCCTGTGCAGTGCTTTTAGAGAACATAATTTGGCTTGAAGTCATAAACTTCTATAGTGTTGTCATTGCACAGGGTATGAATCAATGTTAACAAATATTATTGGAATTCTAAGGGAGTGCAATGTATTTCTTTAGCGACTAGGGGTTCACTTTGATGTCTACTCTGGGGAATCATTTCACCAACAACAAGCCCAGGAAGTGGTGGAGCAACTGCAGACACGAGGCCTGCTTAAAACAACTGAGTATGTCAAGACAGCCGACACCCTTGATCCTAATTGTCGTTATGAAAGAGCTCTGTGCAAATATTATAAACTGAGCAAACACTGTCACCAGAGATGCTATTGTAAAAATTCCACAACGTTGAGAACTTCTTCATGTTTAATCTTCTCTAGCCACAGAAAGAATATAATATCTCTGAGCCATTGAGAAACTGAGGGGGGCTGGGAAAACTTCAAGTAAAGGAGAATTCTATGTTGAGCTAATAGTGTAGTGAAAGCTACAGTGTCTCAGCCCTGCCAACTCCCACATGTTGGCCGTTAGACACATGCATTTGATTGGTTTCACATCCAGGGGCACATCCAGGCCTGTATGACTTTATGACATTAAACTAGGGCAGTTCAGCCTCTTGTGGAAGAAATTGAAAAACAAAAGGTGTGTGTAACGGAGTTAAGATCCTACCGTAAAGCTGACTCCAGAGGGAGCTTGAAATGTCGCCAAAGAGCTATACTATAGGTCACTCGGTTGGTGTGTTGTCAAGCAGGGCTGTAATGTGTGTTGCGGAGCAGAAGGCCACGGGTTCGAGACCAGTCAGAGGACGTGGCGAACTGACGTGCGGGCTGCTCGCAATAGGATGTTACAGTCCCTTTCTAAACACAACGCAGAGCTAACTGTTACATGCGCATTGTTCTCTACCTTCTACCGAGTCAGAATATAAGTTTTATACAGTCATGACTTACTGAAAAAGCAATTGAAGCTCAAAATGTTTAGCAATTTTTTTAAACAAAAGGTGCCATCAATGGCCACCTTCCCCCTAGTCAAGAATATTAGCCTGGTTAACCCCAGACCATTCTCAGTTCTGACTAACAGACGCCGCTCAAATGCTTCTCGACGCAATTGTGTATATATCAGACTTTTGCAGAGTCGGCAATACCGCAACAACATCTTATTTTAGATATGAAGGCTTCGAGTGTTTGTTCTTTGCTCGGTTTTGAACAAAAAGGAAACGTTCAAATTGCTTAAAACAGACTCGATAGCTGATTCGAACAAGTGATACTGCTGATGTATCATTGCAGCAGCCATCGTTGTACTTGTCTGCTTCAACCAATTACAGTATAAAGCTGCGCTATCGTCATTGTATGAAGCCTGCCTCAACGGTTGTGATTGGTGCCTCGATTTGGAAAAATTGGAAATGGGCTTGAATGGGCTCTTGGCCAGACTGACTTGCAGAGCAAATCTAAATTTGCCGGAAGTTCGTCAGGGTTCTCCCAGGGTTCTCCCAGGCTATAAAATTATATCAGAATATATAATTTTTATAGATCTTGTACAGACATTCTAGTAGCTATTGAAGATTGAATATGAAAGGAAGAAGGCTGCATTTCCATGACACACTGAACGCGCCCATTACCAGCGCTGAGATCGCCCTGCTGTCTGTCTGCTCCGGTACAGAGCCGTTGATCCTCTGTGACGCATAATATTTTTGTTTGGTGCAAATTGGCTAAATAAGGACTGTGCAATGTTGTAAAGACTTTTTTCATCAAAGTAACAGAAACAATTAATTAATTGAATGTTTTTTTTAAGAGCTATTGAGATTTGAAGAGCCGAATGTCTGTCGAATTTCCAACCTGAAACTAACTTCAGCACAGTTTATTAAACTGATTTAATGTAGAATTTCCTTTTAACAAACCGTGATGCCTCTATAAAAGATAATCAATTTGGTCGACCAGATTTGGATCAAAGTACTTGTGTGTTTTAATGTGCTATTTCAAAACCACATCACAAATTCTTTCCCCAGATTTGTTATTGTATTAAAAATATGTATTTAAGTTGTAAGATTATGTTCTCATTTAAATATATATATTCAGTAACTGTATTGAGTCCATAAAAATTCAATGTTTTCAAATCAAATACCGGTAGTTTTTTCAAATATGTAAATACATTTAAATGTAAAATGAATAGAGATTTTTTTTAAACCAGGTCTGGTACATAAAAGAATTAAAGCATACAAGTGTCTGCATTATTCACATGTAACAATGATTACATGTGCTTTTACCTGTTCTCAGGACGGGGACACGTGTGGTGGATGTATCTCAGTCTGGAGACATGTCTAGCTACTCAACAGTACTACGCAGTGATGGGACATCACTCTATATCACTAGGTTTGTTGAATCAAGATCTTCCTTTTATATTTTGGTCATTTAGCAGATATGTTAATTATATTAGTTACCTTTTCAGCGCTATGTCCAGTCAATGAACTAAAAAACATACTATATGTACTATAATGTAATGTACTATATGTCCAGTCATGAACTATAAACAAAACACATTTCTGGTTGAGAACAGCCTAATTTGTATTAACAGCATATAAGAAACTGTTGTTGTAGTGATGAAGTTCACATGAAAAATGGAAATGGGATAATTTAAATCCACCAGTATCCTACGGAATTTGGATTTAGATGCATTTGTCCACAGCTAGTGTAAAAAAAAAAGAGTTCAATTCATTATTTCTCTCAAATTCTACAAACAATACCCTATAGTGACAATGTGAAAGAAGTGTGTTTGAAATTTTAGCAAATTTATTAAAAAGAAAAAAGCACAAGTACATAAGTATTCACAGCCTTTGCCATGACACTCAAAATTGAGCTCAGGTGCCTCCTGTTTCCACTGATCATCCTTGAGATGTTTCCACAACCTGATTGGAGTCCACCTGTGGTAAATTCAGTTTATTGGACATGATTTAGAAAGACACACACCTGTCTATATAAGGTCCCACAGTTAATAGTGCATCTTAGAGCACAAACCAAGCCATGAAGTCCAAGGAATTGTCTGTAGACCTCTGAGACCGGATTGTATCTAGGCACAGATCTGGGGAAGGGTACAGAAAAAAATCTGCAGCATTGAAGTTCCCAATGAGCACAGTGGCCTCCATCATCTGTAAATGGAAGAAGTTTGGAACCACCAGGACTCTTCCTAGACCTGGTCGCCCGCCCAAACTAAGCAATCGCGGGAGAAGGGCCTTAGTTAGGGAGGTGACCAAGAACCCAATGGTCACTCTGACAGAGCTCTAGCATTTCTCTGTGGAGAGAGGAGAACCTTCCAGAAGAACAACCATCTCTGCAGCACCTGTATGGTAGAGTGGCCAGATGGAAGCCACTCCTCAGTAGAAGGCACACAAGAGCCTGCCTAGAACCAAAAAGCACATGAAGGACTCTCAGACCATGATGAAAAAAAATTAACTGGTCTGATGAAACAAAGATTGTACTCTATGGCCTGAATGGCAAGGGTCATGTCTTTAGGAAACCAGGCACCGCTCATCACCTGGCCAATACCATCCCTACAGTGAAGCATGATGGTGGCAACCTCATGCTGTTGGCATGTTTTTCAGTGGCAGGAACTGGGAGATTAGGCAGGATCCAGGGAAAGATGAATGCAGCAATGTATAGAGACATCCTTCCAGAATACCTGCTCCAGAGCACTCTGGACCTCAGACTGGGGCGAAGGTTCATCTTCCAACAGGACAACAACCCTAAACACACAGCTAAGATGACAAAGGAGTGGCTACAGGACAACTCTGTGAATGTCCTTGAGTGGCCCAGCTAGAGCCTAGACTTGAACTTGATAGAATATCTCTGGAGAGATCTGAAAATGGCTGTGCACCGACGCTCCCCATCCAGTGTCATGGAGCTTGAGAGGTCCTTCAAAGAAGAATGGGAGAAACTGCCCAAAAATGGGTATGCCAAGCTTATAGCATCATGTTCAAAAACATTTGAAGCTGTAATTGCTACCAAAGGTGCTTCAACAAATTATTGAGCAGAGGCTGTAAATACTTATGTACATATGCTTTTTTATTTTTTATAAATTTGCTAAAATTCCAAACACGTCTTTCACATTTTTATTGAGGTATTGTTTGCAGAATATTGAGGGAAATAATGAATTTAATCCATTTCGGAAAATAAGGGTGCAGAAAACCAAGTCAAAATAGCTAACTTAATATAAATAATATAATAGCTAATTTATTATAGGTTTGAACATGCCCACAGAGGAATTGGACAAGTATCAATGATCAATGAACATCTGTTATCTGAAAACATTAAAGGTAATATCTGACTTATATTATTACAATGAGTACTGAGAACAATTATAATTACGCAGAGACAAATCTATTGCAGAGAATTGAACAACTTCGTCAATTGGATCTGAGTGCAATTGAACATACGGAATACAATACGCATGATGTAGAGACTGATATTGATCCTGACATCAATTTCCTTTTTAATATAAACAATAACTGTAATTATTATACAAATGAGCAATATAACAATTTAAATACTAAGGATAAATTTACTATTATTCATTTTAACAGTAGAAGTCTGTATACAAACTTCAATGCAATAAGAGAATATTTAGAGAACTTTGTTTATCCCTTTAGTGTTATAGCGATATCTGAAACTTGGTTCAATCAAGAAAAAGGAATTGATTTTGAAATGGATAATTATGAATCGGCATTATGTGAATAGACAAAACAAAACAGGAGGTGGGGTTGCGCTATATGTGTACAAAACTATAAAATGTTCTGTTCTAACTAATATGTCAATTGCACTTGATAATGGAATGGAATGTATAACAATAGAAATCTATAATGGAAAGAAAAAAAACATTATTATAAGTTGTGTTTATAGATCACCTGGGTTAAAGGAGAATTCCGGGCGATTTCAAAACGTGGCTCTGTTGTTTGCATATCGGAAGTGCTGTCAGTAGCGTTAATAACTTAAACAATCTGTATTGCCAAAACCATGTTTACCTTTTGCTCCAGTATACAACCGTTACACATTTACGGGGCAAGTTAAAAAATGTGCTTTGAGCCACTAAACATGTTCAAAATGTCATTACTAGTCCATATCCATGTGCCGTTATTCCTTATAGTGAACTCAGCGAATTTGAACAAATAAGTTTGTGTACATACCTCTGTTGTCTCAGATGACGACATATTTTATCCTACGTAAGCCACCGTAGCTTAGCTTTTGTGTTTTCAAAGGGAAGGGTAGGAAGTGAGTGACTGGCTGCTTGCAATTCACAAACCATAACACTAGATGTCACTAGAAATTACACACTGAACCTTTAAGTGTGTTTTGTGTGCAGATGATACCAACATTTTGTATTGTGATGACAATTTTGATAGGGTTATTGATGTTGTAAATACTGAACTAAGGAATATAAAAAATGGATGGATAGTAACAAGTTATCTTTAAATTTAAATAAAACCAAAGCCATATTATTTGGTAATTATAAAACAAAACTGATGTGATAATTGAAATTGATGGGATACCAATTAAAAATGTCTCTGAAATAAAACATTTTTGAGTTACAATAGATAACAAATTAACTTGGAAAACACATATAAGACACAAAAATCCAAAGTTTCCAAAAGTCTTGCAATAATAAACAAATCCAAAGATGTCCTTGATTACAATACACTCCATATCTTGTATTTTTCTCTGATATTACCATATCTAACTTACTGTGTTGAAGTATGAGGAAATAACTATAATAACTCATTATAGTCACTATTTATCTTACAAAAAAGCGCTATACAATAAAAGATATTAAATATCTTGAACATACAAATCCACTTTTTTCCAAGTCAAAGTTATTAAAATTACAAGACCTTGTCAAATTCAATATGGCACAATTTTTATTCAAAGCATTTCACAATCTATTACCTGCTAACATACAACACTTATTTATACAAAGAGAGCAGTTGTACAGTTTAAAGGGCTATGGGAACGTTTTAATACCAATGTTCAAAACCACCAGGAGGAGTTTCTGTGTGTCTGTATGTGGGGTCAAATTATGGAATAGTCTGGGGTTGAAATTCAAACAATCTCAAAGCATTTACCGGTTTAAAGCTCTTTATAAACAGAAGGTTTGGTCACAGTACAAGGAGGGCGGGGTTTAATTGTCTTCGGTTGTATTCATGCATTTATAGATTATCTTACCTGGTAGGTATTTGGATTACCATTGTTGGTATCACTATAATTGTATGAGATGTATTCATGTATTTATAGGCTGTGTTAATCTTACCTTGGAGGTATTTTGATTACCATTGTTGGTATTAATTCTTCAACTGTATTCATGTATTAATAGGTTGTGTAGGTATTCTAATTACCATTGTTGGTATTACTATAATTGTTAACTGCAGTAATCTATGTGTATTTAAGAT
Organism: Umbra pygmaea; assembly: GCA_016801145.1. Taxonomy (NCBI): domain Eukaryota; kingdom Metazoa; phylum Chordata; class Actinopteri; order Esociformes; family Umbridae; genus Umbra; species Umbra pygmaea. The sequence goes on along the minus strand of JACXGM010001101.1, from coordinate 47,859 downwards.
ATGTTTGCATTTTATTTGTGTGTTTTTTCTGTATGTGTGTATATATAATATTGTACTTGATCGTATGAGTGTTAACAATTAAGAAAGCAGCTAACTTTGTTTTTGTTTTTCCTCTTAATTGTAACAGACCGGGGTGGGTCTAAATAAGTTTGACTTCTTCCCACTCCGTTTCGAGCAATAGATCTAATTGTGTTGTTAACGTAGGGTGAACTTACTTTGTTGTACAGATGGAATTCTGTTATGTCATTATATTGCTCAAAATAAATAAAAATTCATTCATTAATTCATATTTCTATGTTGTGTGTTTCAGAGATATTGCTGCAGCCATAAATCGAATGGAACTCTACAATTTCGATGAGATGATCTATGTGGTAAGCATAAGCTGTTAATGACCGAACAGACAACGTAATCGGAAAACCGACAAGAATTAATTAAGTATACATATACTAAACAAACCCTTTAACCACTAAGGGTTTGATAACATTTTGTTACTCTCTGTAGACTGACAAAAGTCAAGGGACTCATTTCCAGCAGTTGTTCCAGATCCTCTTGGCTATGGGATACTCATGGGCTGAGAGGTACCACTGTGTACACAGCTGTTACAGTACAAACTAGTGATATAGCGTGGAGCTCTCAGGTTACATGGATTCATTTTTCTGTATGCAGGTGCCAGCATGTGCCTTTTGGCCTGGTGCAGGGTATGAAAACGAGGCTCGGAGATGTGTTGTTTCTGGAAGATGTCCTGGATGAAGCTAAGGCCAGGATGCTGAGGAACATGAGCCAGGCCAAGAGTAAGGAAACAACCGGATTTTACCAGGATTTGTTGTGGAAAACACCCCAGATGAATGAGATACGAAATAGTGAACCTTTATTGATACCTGCAGGAAGCACATTTCTTGTTGAACTTGTTGGACAGACTACTTCCCAGATAGACAATTGGACATAAGTCTTTATAAGGAAAGAACAAACAAAATAATCTGGGAGTGGTTTTCTGCCATCCATTATGTACACGCTAAACCAGTATTTCTCAACGGGTGTGTTCAGAGGACGACGGCAGGTGCTTGAAGCAATATTTTGGAAAGTGGTCGATGAGGTGCCCTTGGGACATTTTTATTTATTTTGTATGCAAAAGTTTAGGCACCTCTGACAATTTCCAAATCGGTAGGTTACATGTGGTTGGATGAACAATGTGCGTGCCCTTCGCCATTCCACAGATCTGTCCAGGGATTTGAAGAGCTTCTGACAAGGCAGGATTAGAGGGAATTGGGAAGGGAGAAAAATGAGGGAACATCACCCAAAAAAACAACTATATTCTACGACCAGCCACCTGACAAGCGGATCACAGAAACACCATCAGCTGGATAGGTTTCAGCTGAGACACCCCTGTAACCTTTCTATGCAGCTTTATAAATCGGTCTTGTCGTGAACTTTAAAGTCTTCACTAAACATTAACATCATTCATCTTTAATACATGTATGAATAAAAGAAAGAAAGCACAAACCATGGAACACGAAAGAGGTTTATTTTGTCTAGAACGACACAAAACATAGTCAAACCAAACTCGTGATGTAAAAAAAATAATATCATGATGTCAAATGAGTTACACACAATATGTTGCCTGTGCAAAAGTGTTACATTTGTAATACTTTTGTGTGTGTTTTTTTTCCAACACTAGCAAGCAACATATAAAAAATGGCACAGAACAAGAAAATTGAATACCTTAGTTATGGCTTCGTACCTTCTCCAACCAATGCACTAGGAAAATCTGTTGTTTGTCATTCAGTTGTGCTTTGTTTATTATTTTTTGGTAAGGATAATGATAATCATAACAATAATAATAATTATTGATATGGATTGGGGGGCGCTGGCCCCAAAAAAGTTGAAAACTATAGCTCTAAACTATATAGTGATCTACTCTTTTCCTTATAGAGATATGTTTAATTGCTGTTATGCAAGATAAGATTTCCCATTTAGTGCTGTTATTTAAATCATGTTGTCTTTTCAGCTACCAAGGACATAGATGATCCTGAGGACACGGCTGAAAAAGTTGGCATCAGTGCTCTCATAATTCAGGTGAACCAAATTATCTTTTTATTTTTTTATTTTCTCCCCTCCCAATTTGATGTCCAATTCCTTTTTAAGCCTTATCACATGACAACCCCTTATATTAACATTTTAGACATTTACCAGAAATTATTTACGGTAAATCTTATAGATTGTTCACACCTCCTTGAATCCTTGTCACATTTTGTCATGTCAGTGCCTCAGTGACGCATACATTTTAAATTGAGTTTTTTCTTTCACATATTTTCCATACTGCACAAGTGAGGGGATTTTTCGTTATTGTGAAGTTAAATTACAGTATCTATGTGAAACACATAAAATAAATATAATTGAATGCTCAAATATGAACACCAAAGCTCACGTGACGACAATATCCCAAGCTTACCACAAATCTGGTCTGACTTAAATCCAAGAATTACGAAAATTTACTGGTGTCTCTCTGGGAACGTATGATTGACATGTGAAATAATGAGAGCATTCACGCATATACTGTTCACAGCTCTATGCCACATGCAGGCCAGTTCCGGTAGATATGGTGCCCTAGGCAGGACAAAAAGAATCCGCCCTTCAGTTTCTGCTAAACTAGAATTACAGCATATACCATGTCACCGTGCCAATAGCCTATGAGTCATTCTTACTGAGCCATCCTTGGATGCAATTCTTGGTTATGACTTTGCCTTGATGCAAAAACTTCTCAGCATTTGTGATAATCAAAGACTGAGACGATCTGCTTCTGTAATTGCAATTTATAGCACATAACAGTTTTACTTATGATTGGTTTATTTAAATACCCAATCAAAATTGAGGAGGTACAGAGAAGGCGGGGGTTCAGGAACATTTCAAACTGAAGTTGACAAATGGAAATGTTATCTGAAGACTGCAGAAAGTCAGTAGTTCAACCTGCACTGTTACTTTTTCGAAAACTACAAAACAATACAAAAATGATGTTTTCGGATTTGTACATGTTAGAACTAGCATATTGGATCCAGGGGTTGAAAACATCAACTTAAAAAAAGACAAAATATGGACAAGTAGAATAGCAAAATTGACATTTCACAACATCTAGATAGCAACAAATGCATATTATGGACAAAATAATATTGTGTATTTTTGGAAATTGGTTATATTGCCCCTGTATTATTCCTGTGTTAAGTAAAAGCAAATACATATATATAAATATATCTTTAAATATACAGCAAATTCAGGCTGACACAAGAAACAAATGGCAGTTACATAATGCAGCTTTAACCTTGTGGTGAAGCATCTAATAAAGATCAGATCCCAAGCTGGCATTTGGAAAATTTCACATTTGGTCCCTGAGCATAGCAGGTGAAATCTCTATATCTATATAATATTCAATCAAATTAGCTCACATAGTATAACTGGCTACATATTAGCAGCTTATTTTAAGGATAGGTTAATGTTAGGGTTAGGTTAAGGTTAGGGCAACTTGTGGTCTGATTTGAAAAAAGCAGTTCACAAGCACAAACATACGACTGAAACTCCCAACTACTCTTCTTTTTCATTCTGGTATATTGCTGAAACAATCAAAATATTTCTTCCCGGAAAACCGATATGTGCCACTTAGTCATTTTGGGTTTGTTACCACCTGATATGTACATCTTTATTCTTCAGGAAACGTGGGTATTCCCTTCTCTGTTGTCATGCTAACAGTTCCATGTACCTGGAATGAATTTGGTGAAAGGGCCTTAGTTCTCTGTTCCTTTGACCTGGTACTTGTTAGTGTCATTTGAATTCTGGATTTACTTCTTGCTTGATGACTTTAAGTCCTTGATGAAATACTTTAAAGTGGATTGTTTCACCTGTCAATTAACTTAATAGGATGTTGAGTAAAACCTGCAATTATATGATTCGTTTTTGTTTGTTTTATGTTTTCTCTATTGTGACTTTTCGTTTGTTTTGTGTTTTCTCTATTGTGACTTTTTGTGTTTTCTCTATTGTGACTTGCTGCTGCCTATCATGGCTAGGCCTCTCTTTAAAAATGAAGACACTTGAAAATAATTCTTGGTTGATTCAAATTAAATTCTGTTCTGCTAACATTCCTTTGTGCCAGGGGTTAACACATTCACTGACCAACATGCTTGATTTATATGCACGTACCAAAACTACTACGAAATTATACTCTGTTTTTCGTGTCAGGATTTTAAAGGGGCTCTGGTATCAGACTACAAGTTTGACTGGGACAGAGTCCTTCAGACCCGGGGGGACACGGGGGTGTTCCTACAGTACACACACGCCAGGCTTTGTAGGTGAGTGATGAGGAATCCTTCAGCAGTCCTGGCCCTTTAAAAATCCAGAATGCTACCACAGTGCAGTAACTGGCTACATGCTAGCTGAACTGATTAAGCACCAGAATTATGTGACCTTTAAACAACTGTTGTCGTTTCAGTTTAATACATCAGCATGGCGACGGTGAGGAAGGTACCACTGACCCATCACTTCTTTTAGATCAGAGGAGTATTTCTGTACTGCAGCACCTCCTTCGGTAAGACAATGTGTATACATTATCGTGAACTAAATGTTTGTTCCCTGATTTTTATCATTTTTGCATTTTCACATTAAAGTGGGGTTGTAGAAGTATATAGAGTCTGAGAGATACAACAAATACAGCTTTGCTTCTTTTTGAAGTGCAAGGTAATAAAACATGCAATCATTAGATTTGAAAAAGAATTTCCCCACTTGTTAACCTAATCAAAGATGATAATTAGTCTAAATGGGAATGACACAATCAAAATGTACAGTGCACTCCATGAGTATTGGCACAGTACAGTTAAAATTGCTGTTTTTGCTTTACAATCAAGGATTATGAAATTATGATTCGACAATAAATATTAGAGAGATGGTCATCTTTTTTTTAGTTAAGTGTCCCATTACTTATGCTGGGCTCAAGTAGAGTAATGGAACTCTGTAAGTGCTCTTATTTCTAGTTGGTTAAATGTGGGTTATAGCAAAAAATAGCTATTCTACAGAATTAATAAATTACAAATGTGTATACATTTTTCGGTTGTTTATTCACCTAAGATCTTTTCTAGATTATGATGTAATTAAATTTTGATTAAATGCAGAAAGTCAGGCAAGGCGCAAAACCTTTTTCTAGGGTTACTGTTTAAACCATGTGACTGTTTACACCTGACCAGGAAATATTCTTGGACTTAAATTAGTTTACTGGAATACAATAAAACTCCTTATTCTGCTGAAATTGAATGTCATTGAAGAATGAAAAACAGTTTGTGTAACAGGAAGTAGTAAAGGTTTTTACTGTTATGAATAACCTTTTCCTTGATTCACACATCCAGCATTTTATATGCCTATCCATTTTTAGCTATGACGAGGTTATATACCAATCTGCACATGATCTTCAGCCAAAACATCTGGTCAACTTTCTTATGACACTCAGGTATTGAGCAGGATGTTCTTGTGTTAACCCCAGTTACTATTTAACTTTAGTTACTACTATACATATGATAGTAACAAACCATAAAATCTGTTTATACTCCTGTTCGGTTAGTCACCTGGCTGCCTTAGCACACAAGGACCTGCCAGTGAAGGGTAGCACTCCAGCTGTTGCACAGGTAAAGCCACCCTGGTTGTTTGCTGAAATAACCCAATGCACCATATTTTGAATATGTATAATTTAGATAAGCTTAACATTGTTTGTCACTGATAATATTATTTATCTTTTCCAACAGGCCAGACTGCAGCTCTTCCGTGGTATCTGCACCGTGCTAGGCAATGGCATGAATATATTGGGCATTACACCAGTTGAGAAAATGTGACTTTCCAATAAACGCTTGATCAGTGGCTTTTTGTAATGTAAATAAATGTATTTTTGTATAGGGTGATTATCAAGAGTACTTAATTGATTCAGCAGCTATATTCTTCACAAGCGGCTGTCTCTCCACTGCTCGGATTGTAATGGCCAATTTAGTCTTTAAAAATAAGATTTAAGTTTTTGATCTTTATGATCTTTAATGTTTCAGTCATCGATACCCGATGTGTGACTTGAGTGTTCCTTATTATTTTGAGCAGCGTAGTTTTTTGTGCTGGTTGAGCGGTCTAAGCTCCCGACTCTGGCGCACACATTCCCTTGCAACTGGGGATTGAAGCCCCAGCTTGGCTGACTTGCTGTGCCCTTCCTTTCTGCCTCTACCTGTCTCCCTAGATTCTGCTTCCTCCTGTCCTGTCAAATAAAAAATACCCCCCCCCCCAAAAAAATACAATAAACAAGTAGTTAGTTGTTTTACGGTGTGGTCGTAAACCAGCCTGATCTCACAGAAATCTGTGAAATTAGCAGAGTCAAAAAATGGCAGAAAATTCTGTGAAATGAACACGGACCAAAATCCGTGGCAGTTTCACGGAAGAGTCTGGATGGGCACTTTGCTGTTAACTCGATGTAAACGTTAGCCAAACCCCTAACCTTAATCACTCTAGAAACCTTGCTGTTAACTCCATGAAACATGTATTATGTCATAATGTATTGTTTGTAACTATGGTGACAGTGAGGGGAAAAAAGAAAAAGCACATTTGCAACACGTCTGGATCGCGCTGGAATAGAAAACAAAATGCATGCACTTCCCCTGGATTCGAACTCGCAATTTCTGGTGTGTGAGTCGCTTGCTGTTAACTGACATAAGCCTTACCCAAACCCCTAACCAGTCAGAAACCATGCTGTTAACGACATATAACATGCTTTATGTCGTAATGTACTGTTTGTAACCATGGTGACGGTGAGGGGGGGAAATGATAACCACATTTGCAATACGTTTGCATCGCGTTGGACTAGAAAACATAATTCGTTCAAAGCGTCCGCATGGATTCGACCTCACAATCTCTAGTATGTGAGTCGCGTGTTTATACGCCCATCCACCATCCCCAACCTACCAACCTGCAAAATCGGCGCTATTTATACTACAGTAGCTGCTACGTCATCAACCTAATTTTAAAGTTGAGGGTCCGTGGTAATTTAACAGAATTCTGAGAGATCACGTTGTCGTTCATAGTTGACACCCAGATGGTCGTGATTTCAAACCAAGAAAATATTTTTCTCGATTCTATCGCTTGACAATATTTTTTTCTCTAGACAGGGGAATTGTAAATATCTGTTGTTGCCATGTGATGCCCTTAACTTCCAAACGTAACCACTTAAATGTCATTCAAAGCGCAATAGGAATGCACTACGAATGTGTGAAGCTGCAGTGTGACTACATGAATAGCCAACATAATTGCAAAACATTTAGGACAAAGTTAATACAACTGGCGATATGTTGGCACATAACTCAATTATTTTTTTTCAACATAGTTCCCCGTCATTAACTCTTCACTAATTGATTTTAACAGAGCATTTTCTATAGGCATTGATCGCTTGTTAAATCATTAAGACATTGTCCTTGTAATACCAGGGTAAATAACATGATCAAACAATACAATTTAAGTGTTGGAACATTAGACACAACCACCCGCTCCCAAAAATAAAATTCAGTACTGTTCTAAATATTCCTTCAATGTACCTATTTTTACACAACGCAAAACGTCACTTCGGAGTTAAAATAAAAGTTCACATCTTTTAAAAGATCAAATGTTCCGTGGGTCTGTGACATTGCCATTTGGGCCAGACCAATGTATTTTGACAATTCAAAACACAATTACATACAGCTGAAGTTGGAAGTTTACATACACTGAGGATGAACCAATCCACAGATGACACAAACATTAGTTCTGGTTAGGACATCTACTTTGTGTGTGACAAATAAGTTTTCTAACAGTTGTTAACAGACTTCCGGTGGGGCCAAACTAACATATTTTGAGTTGTACTTCAATCCTATTGAAAATTAGTGGGGATAGCTGAAACACTGTGTGACTACCAAATGTGTGGTCACATTTGTTTATGTTGTTTGTTTTAATGTATAATTAGCGTGTATATATTAGCCCTCATCTAAAAGTGCACTAATCATTTAGAGTTATGGGACACATTTAAATTTTAATTAAACTTATGGGGAAACACTGTGAGAGTCCTGTTGAATCTGATTAGCAGCAAGGCAGAACCTTTGTGTTCACGCTAGTTGCCGCGAGTACCGGTAAGAGTGTGGTGCTTCCGCTGTTTCCTCAGAAACTATCTGGAAATACACAGAACTTGACGCATTTTCATTGTTTCCTGTTTGTACCTGCTTTCATACAGGAAAGTAAAATCTGTCCATTGGGTATCAGCCGGTACCCGTAACAGAAAGCCTACAATCCTGACTAAGTTACACCATTTCTGTCAGGAAGAATGGGCCAAAATTCACCCAAGTTGTTGTGGGGACCTTGTGGACAGCTACTCGAAATGTTTGACCCAAGTAAAACAATTTAAAGGCAATACTACCAACTAATTGAGTGTATGTAAACTTCTGAACCAGTGCGATTGCGAAAGAAATAGAACTTGACAAATTATTATTCTGACATTTCACATACTTACAGTAAAGTGGTGATCCTAACTGGCCTACGACAGGGAATGTTTAGTAGGGTTAAATGTCGGGTGTTATGAATAGGTGAATTTCATTGTCTCTGTTTAAGGTGTATTAAAACCTCCGACCTGAACTGTACAGACATAGCGTTAATAAAAAACATGTAAACATACATGCACTTAATTTTCAGCGTGTGTATAATACTACTTTGTGTATATAAGTGAATACTTGATTGACAGTAATAAAACACCAATGGAACAGCTGTTCCTCTACGCAGTAATTCCTCTTCATCTCCATACAGAATATTGAAGTCCCAACAGTTTTTTCCAGCCCCTTCTCTTCAGTGTCCCTTTCACCGATCTTTATTTTTGAATTTCATTCCCCATACTTGTATTCTTCATGCAATAGTGGACAGCAGCTTGAACGAGGGCTTCAGGGCAAGTCTCACACAGAGGTCAGTAAATACCATCTACACGGTGTCTGTGTTTACTCTTGGAAGTGTCTTGGTCGTGTCTTGTTTTGGAAGTCCATAAAGGTAAATAGAGACACACACTAGCAATGCTCCACTGGTAAAGCTAACAGCTGTTTGAAAAAACAGAAATCAGTTATTTAAAACCTGTGATATGCTTGATGTATTCACTCACAGCAGAAAATATTTAGCACCTAGTCCCTGCCCAAATAGATATAAACACTCACTTATCTGTAGGCCAAACAGAGCCACAGATGCCACAGTAGAGAGAACGATGGCAGCCGCTGCAGAGAAGCCTTTCATAATATTGTCTGTGTACTTCACCACAACGGATGTATACAAACCACCCACACTTGCCAGAACTGGAAGGAGAAAAAGACAACATTTAAATTCAAGGAAACACATGTTGGGCCTTTCGTATGGCACAGTGGTCTAAGTCGAAACACATGTTGGGCCTTTCGTATGGCACAGTGGTCTAAGTCGAAACACATGTTGGGCCTTTCGTATGGCGCTGTGGTCTAAGTCGAAACACATGTTGGGCCTTTCGTATGGCACATTGGTCTAAGTCGAAACACATGTTGGGCCTTTCGTATGGCGCTGTGGTTTAAGTCGCTGCGTTCCAAAGATGCTAGGGGTGGCGCAGATTGGATACAGCGCAGCAAAGGGTCAATGGTGCTGTGAACAGGATCTGAAACCAGGCCACTGTGACCCCGAGGGAGGCCTAAAAAAAACTATTCTCTCTGATGTGACAATGAGGGTCAAATGTTCTTGCCCTGGACAGAGACAATTCAATCATTAACCAAAACCACCACCTATTCCCCTTTAAAAAATAATATATATATATATACTTATATTTTTATATACTTATATTTTTATATACTTATGAGTAGACAGTATAAAGCTAAACATAATACTCACAGACTACAAAGCACACCCAGGGCGTGTACCCATAGAAGAAGCCTTTCTCAATGACCTGTGCCCCATCATTCATATAAACCCCAGCAAGGGTGACCACAATTCCGGACAGGTACATCTGTATGTTCCGCACCCAGAGGGATGTGTCAGAGCTTTTAAGGACCTTCTCGAAGTACACACCTGTTCAAACAAAAAATGGCAATATTACAGAAACCCTGTACAGACATCTTAAGAGTCTATCCTCACCACCTCCAACAGTGGTTTGGGTCTGCCTATTTCATTGCCCACAGAGAGTCATCAAGTCTCAACTAAGCTTCACTGAGGACCACTGCTCCACGTACGGCCACCCACTGTTTCCAAAAACAATACCCTCCAAGAACAGGATGAAAACCTGAATAAATTGTTTTCTGTGCTGTGGCCTGAAACAACCAGCCATCTGTCCCATAGAGATTAACATCTTGTTCATCACATCAAGCTTCCTGTAAAAACTGGTAACTAAATAGATGTACTGTCGTAAAAACTCTGCTCATAATATCTACTGTAAACCCATGTATATTATATACACACTTCTGATAAACAACCATTTTTTAAATGGTTTTGTTGTGTACCACTAGCAAAAACATTACACGAAGAAAAATTATAATAATAATAATAATAATAATAATAATTATAATTATTATTATTAATATTATTATTATTATTATTATTATTATTATATGTAGATGTACTTAGCAACATAAAATGTGATACTGATTCATTACGATCAGTAATTACTAAGGTAATAAATTAATAAATGTAATCTAGATGAAATAAGGTATTTGTATATATTACCTGCAAATCCAGAACACAATACAGCCACAGCAATAGCCATGAAACCCAAAAATGGGTTCTGTTCAACCTAAAAACATTAGAGCATGTGTGAAATCACTAAATCAAACAGATGAGGAAAACATTTCCATACCTCAGTGTTTGACTATAAAGAATTGCCAATGAAAAAAATCAGCACTGGTGTAGTGGGCAAAGTCGCTGCATTGCAAGACAGTCTACGTCATGATGGTTACGGGTTCAAGCCTGACTATGGGTTCTCAGACTTTTCCAAAGCCTCCTGCATCCTGGATTTGGTTTAAATAATTCAGATTAATTATCCTGCCCACGTCGCTCTCCAGCGACTCATTGTGTCCAGATCAAGCGCCTATGGGTTAAATCACAGAAGTATAGTCGGTGAACATAATCATCCCGTACATGATCCGACTAAAGGCTCCCATCTTGGGTAAACAGTGCGAAAACAATCAGCGTTGGATGAACCATGTGTGCCCCTCGTCATCCCACAGATCTGTCCAAGGAGTTTTGGAGCTGCCGACAAGGCAGGGTTAATTGGGGAATTGGGAGGGTGAAAAATGAGGGGGAAATAAGTAAATAAACTTTACTCTTGATTGGTCTCAATTGTAAAGATTAAGAAAATAATTTGACTTCCTGGATAAATGTAGGCTAAACGCCAACTAGAACAGAAGACTACCTGCACTTTCGTGGCCTCTGCAGGCGTCCACTGGACCAACGTAACGCCCGCACAAAGCATGAACACAGAAAACCACTGCAGTCTGCTGAGACTACGATTCAGCATCAGGACCATACACAGGGCTGTGCAAGGTATCTTCAACTGATAGGTCACCTTGGTAGAGAGACGCGGTAAGACAGTGAGTATACATATGTACATTCCTAATGTATTATTTAGTTTGTATATGTTATATTAAATTATATTTCAAGTTAATACCTGATACACCGCTGCATCCAGGTTGCTTAAGGCAATGAAGGCCATGTTATTTTGAATTGCATAGACCACAGAGGGAACACTCAGTTTTAGAAGCTCTTTTGGACTCTGAAACACATGTTGTACAAGGGATGCCTTTAACCTGCCAAAGCTGCCAGTCTCTCTGGAAAGTTAAAAAAAGACCAACAAATTGTCAAAAGCTCAGCATCTAGGACAATCATTATTTCAAGGATTGGATGGGCAACGAAACACTGGCTACTTACTTGGTCAACATTCCAAGACTCAATAACAACTTAATAACCTCTGTGATGCAGACTGCTGTTGTAGAAAAGTACATGGTGGTTGACGAAATTGTCCTTGTGTATCGTAATACCACGGTGTAAGTAGCTGCCACTAGTGTCATCACTGACAGACAATACACCTTGAATACCACACTCACTGGTTCTGTGGATAGAGAACAGCGTCACCTTTGACTTGGGAGTTTTTACATTTCAGTAAGAGTGCAGTAACAGACAAGTCATTTTGGACGTAGAAATTCAGAAGAACTTAATTGAATTACTCCTCAGGTTTACCGTACTTTACAACGCAAATTTACCGTTAAAAAAACGTATTATGCATTCGAGACGCAGTTAATACATGTCATCTAAGAGCAGTCTTTGACAGCAGAAGTGTATCTAAATACGTACATCAATAGCCAATTAATCAAATCGCTAGGTACTTATTGATAATTACACTTTGAATTAGTTATCAAAAAACAATCAAACTATTTAGCTAGCTAACTATCCGTTTACTATCCCAAATAAGATGAATAGACAGCTAACAATGTTAGCTTGTACTGTAACGGTTGCTAAACTACGTTTTCTTGACATTTGTTAAGCTGCCTGTTTTGTTTAGGTGCCTGTAAATAAAAATAGACATTTGCACTGCGAATTTAGAATTGACACACAGTACTGTAACTGATTTACGCTGGTTTTCAAATGCGTAAACTAATCGCGGTCGTTGTTCTCTAACACAGAGAGATGGTTACTTACCGTCCTTAGCCATGGTTGAATTAACTTGTTGTGAATGGTTTTAGGCGAATTTCAGTTTAACGCTATCACCTCGTCATGTCTGACTGAACTTGGCAATGATGACTATTAAGTATGAAATTCTGAACAATGCACGTCTTCATTTGACTGGTAGTCATGTGTTAGCAAGCTAGCTGTAGCTAGAGTATGTGGTTGTAGCCTCCTTAGCAGACTTTCCTAGTTTTGCCTTCAGAATAAAAGCGCTTGATAAAAAGCGATTAGTAACAAAGGAAACATTACACATTTCTAAAAATATACCACTAAATTCTAATAGAATGTTTTGACATATATCTGGATCGATTAAATATATAATAAATACATAGAGTCCTGTTTATTCTTACACAATTAGGATTCTCACAATAAACCCAATATTTATGCCATATGCATAATTACACATATAATCCTTATTGTGCACTAGCTTTTGAAATAAACTTTTCACAATTGTATTGTGTGAGTGTAACTGAATAACTAGATACCCTATTGAAGGGGTGCACATTCTTTAGTTTGCTGTACAGTCCAATATGTATGCCATATGCATTAAAATTTCACATAGACACCTTATTGTGGCAAGCATTGAAAGTCCAACAAAAATATTGGCGCTACTGACATACACTCCTCCCAGTTGTATTCTGTGAGTGTCACTGAGTAAGTAGATATCCTATTTTATGCTGTACACTTCAAAATGCATGCCATTAACAATCCTTATTGTGGCTAGCATTCCAAGGGACCCTTTGTTATCATTATATATTTAAACGATCCAGATTGAAAATATTAATTGTCTCATTTTAAAAAATCATTAGTGTTGGTGTGGTGGTGTGGCCTCCGGATTCTGGACCACATGTGCCCCTGGCAATAGTGGTTGGGCCCTGGCTCAGCCACTGTCTCTGCCCTTCCTCTTCGTCTCCCACTACTTACGTCTCCCTGTCCTCTGCGTTCTACTGTCATTAGTTAGTAAATATGTCACAACATTCTGATTGAGTTTAGTGGTATATTTTCGAAATGTGTAATATTTCCTTTTTCAAATTGCTTTTTATTGCGATAAAAAAGGGCTTTTATTGTGAAGGAGAAACTAGGAAAGGCTACAAATCCACCATTGTGGCTGATTTTTTTTGAAGGAGGCGTCTACCATGTTTTTTCGCTACGTTATTAATACATCCATGACGTTGACAGCTCCTCAAATATTTTCCCAGAATGCAACAAGGGGCGTGATTTTTATTTTGATGCACTTGTTTTTCAAAAATTGCTTTATCAAAATAAAAATAATTACAGAATGGAAATATTCAAATACAAAATATCATGCAAATAAACTATTTTACATAGCCAGGATCCTATAACGTATGATACTGATTACAAGTTTTGCCATATTGTTTAAAATCATTTATAAAATTAATGAAATTTGGTTTAGAAAGAGACCATTTACCTTTATGAATATGAAATTTGCCTAACATTATTATTAATTGAATCAAATATATTTCATCTTTGTCAATTTCGTAATTTCGAAAGTAGATCATTGCGTAGGTTTATAATCCATATTTAAAACAAATCTGATATACTATGAAAGATTTAAAAAAAAGTTAATACATTAAGTGTTTGTAAAGTGAGAATATTGAGGGGTTTAGATTTTTCCATGGATGAATATGCTCATTTACAATTGACACTACACTATATGTAAGAATAGCATATACCCCTTGATTGGTAACAGGTTTGACGGAAAATTGTATTGATGTCACTTCCTGGGATTGATGCCACTTTGGGAACAGTCCATTAGCTCTAAAGAAGAGCTATCCAACCCTATTTCTGGAGATCTACCACCCTGTAGGTTCTCTCCAACCGTTGTTGTGGCTAACATATTTAAGCTTTCCTTTAGCTAATTATTAGAATCAGGTGTGCTAAATTAGGGTTGAAGTGAAATCTTACAGGATGGGAGATCTCCAGGAACAGAGTTGGGCAGCCCTGCTCTAAAGGGAAGTTTTCCCTAAAAGTTACAGGGTTGACGACAACCAGGGGACACAACTAAATTATATATTTTTCCAATATTTTACACATATTAAGTAAAAAAAGCATGAATAAATAATGAAATGATACTTGAGGCTTTATATATGTTTCAAGTTTTTAGATGATTGTTTTATTTGGCCGCAATAGCTAGTGAAAGTATAAAGATCATACTGAGGGACAGGTCATTTGTATTGTTTTTTGCAAGATGCTTCACAAGTATTTTGAACTCTTTAAAATCAAAGTAAAAACTATGAATGTGATTTTTACTACGAGACATCATGGAAACTAAACTATAAGATTTTTTATTGTGTATTTATTGTTAATTCAGATTTACAGAGCAGTTTTGTTCGAGGGATACAGAATGACCCATAATCTCCTGGCCTATTAATTTATATGAAGAAAAAAGTACAAATACATGAATTTCCATGAAACTTTATTGCTTGAACAACAGCTATTCATCTACTGATCTGGTTAAGTTTGTTTTTATCATATGTGTAGTGTTGGCTTTCTCTCCCCGAAGACCAGCCAGGTAGACCTGTGGTTTGGGAACATTGCTGCTGCCATCTCTCTTGCTCTGGCACGCAGCATCTTTAGGGGGGTAGGTTTGGGTGACGTTATCCCTCCTCATGTGACTTAGATTAGACTGCATTGAGCGGGTCACTTTACTACGAAGATTAGCCTGAAAGACACCCAATATCCCCATTAAGGGACACACTTAAAGGGGGAGTCAAAAAAGTTACGTTGATGAATAATAAATAAAGTAATTCAAGACCATATGAATCCTACCAATAATAAACAGTACACAGACCAGTTCAACAATAAAATATTTATATCTTGCCAATTTGATTGCTTTCCTCCTTAGCTCCCATTCATTCCACTCATACGACGTTACAATGTTGGTCTCCAACAAGTGAGTGTCCGTCTGAGTGCTGCTGTCACACTTCGTAATGGCTTTCACCAACAATCTCTCTCCGGTCTGCATCTGATGAGATAATGCTTCAGTGAACCGTTGTTAGGAATATCACTGCATGTACTAAAGATGCACACTTACATATTCAGATTTTTATTGGGCATGTGGTACAATACCTCAGAATATGGAGTGACACAGGCAAACTGTTGGTGGAGTTCCAGGAGCTGGATAAGCTCAGGTGAATGCTTCGCCACCTCTGCCACATTTGCAATGTACTCATCTGGCTTGGACCCAAATACTACAGCAGCCTCCTTGGAGCTGAAAACATAGAACTTCTCCCTATGTTTAAGGACTCCTATGCTTGGGTTCCCTTAAAAAACAAACAGTATTTTGCAGTTTTCAGTTAAAAATATATCATTAGCATGTTACATAACTACTAACTGAAATATTTCCAGTTATAAATTGTGTGTTCAAGTATATAACATTATATTAAATTGCCAACTCATTTTCTCCACATACCTTGTAGTAAAAGCCCATCCTTCACAAGTCGATAACCACAGAAGCCATTGTACTGCAGTGGTAATTTGTCAAAGTTTGCTGTTGTCTCAGGAAAATGCCACTCTTGTAATTTCATTTCCAATTGGTCAATACGATCTTCTGACAAGAGGAAACATGACAGATGATCTACTTGAAATACAATATGCAGAATCTATTGTTTGTAATATATATTTTAGAAATGTGCTATACATTTTGTGAACGTGTTTTAACACAAAACTAACCTGAAGACTGGTTCCGTCTCTCCTCGTCACTCTTGACCTCCGACCCCAGTATGTCCTCCAACTGATTATCAGGAAAAAGCTGGGCCTGAGCAACGCGGAAGGGCTGCAGATTCACCATCATGTCTCTGATGATGCTCAACAGCACCATCTCATTCTGAAGACTTGCCCACAACTTTGCCAGGGCTATGAACTGAGGCTAGGATAGGATACATACTATAAGATTTAGTGAGCCAAAGAAATGGAAAAAAACAGAATATAACCAAATATAAATTCCATGATACTTACAAAAACCTGCACAGTGGCTACTGCTGTCTTTGAATGCAGAGTGAGCCTCAAAGCATTCATCTGTGATGCCAGTCCGATCTGTAGAGATTCAACTTGCTTTGCACATAAAATTGTATCTCCCTGGTGAGGAATTTCAGCAAAATTTTTGTTTAAAGATTTTGTCGGGGGAGGGGTATTTGTATTGACAGTAGAGTAGGAAGCAGCAGCTATGGAGACAGGTACTGTATGTAGATGGAAACAGAGATAGGGCACAGACAGCCGGCCGAGCTGGGGCTTAAACCCCATTCGCCAGGGGGGCATGTGTGTATCAATGTCAATAGCTTATACCGCTTCACCAACTCTTACACAAATACAAGCAATTTGAGTAAAAACTTTTTATGCAACGGAATACTCGCTTAGGGGACATTGTTATGCGTGGACTTGACCTCATGTGGCCCATCACCATGAAACTCACCAGAAGAACTTTGAGCAAAATTTCATGTTGTCGTACGTTATAGAGAGCCTGTTTAAGCAGATCTAGAGGAACAGTAACATTTCGCGTCTCAGCCTCAGGTTCCAGGTTTTTCTCCAGCAGTGCGGTGTACTTCCAGGCCAAATGTTTAGAGAGCTCCAGCTCACATTCAATCTCTTTACTGGTTGACGGAATGGCTTTATTGAGAATGGCTGGCACTGCATAGGACGATTAAAACATGTCAAGACACATGGAGCTCTGATATAGGATTTCAGTAATTACAAATAGACATGGTTTTTCAGATATCATATACGTTATGTGATATCTGGGAACTTACAGTCCTCAGTTTCCCCCCCTTCATTTGTAATGCCTTTGTTAAATAGGCGAATGCCGGTAACAATCATGCTGAGCTCAATGAGCTGCTGCTCCTTGTCTTTCTTCGCGAGGGCCATAAAAGTTCCTACCTCTGACAGGAGAAAGACGCTTTGAAGGGCAGCTGCAAAACATATTGAGAGTCAAGTGAGAGAAAAAATGGAACAAATTGATTGTAGAATCTTAGAATCACTTCGGTGGATAGATAGTACAGCTTGCCATTCGTGTTCTGCTTGGTAACTGCTTCTTAGTTGTTGGTAAGTACCTGTGGCCTCGCGCACTGTGGTAATATCAGTGGTGGAGCCCAAGCCAGAGCGCAGCAAAACATAACTGACGATCTTACGATAAAGGTCCTCCAGATCCTCACGTGTTTTCGCTCGACAGTCAGTTATTTCTCTACAGACTGGGACTAGCCGGGCCTCAAGAGCACGCTGGTGAGCCTCAATGAACTCACCTGGGACACAAACAAATAGTTTTGAGGGTCAGGAATTAGATTAATTTGTCTGTGTTTCAACTCAGCATATTTAAATCCCCTCAACCTTACGCCTGGATGTGTAATTAAGGTCAAAGTAGACTTGCATCTTGATTGTGTCTAGGGCAGGGTTGCTCTTGTCCATCAGCTTGTCCACACATAACTGCAAGATGAAATAAAAACACTGATGACAAAATACATCAGTTACAATTAGGTGACTTCACGTCACCAGCATAACAAGTGCATTAATTGGAGATATAGCACTTACGTCAACAAGTTTTCTAAAATCATGCTTAGTCAGTGTACGATCAACGTTGAATAGATTGCGTGGGTCCAAAACAACAGCTTTTACCTAACAGTTGGAACAGCACAGCAGTTAACACGGACAGTTCACACAATGGTAACAACTTGCAACGTTACTGTACTGTATTTGTAACCACTCACTATGAAAGCAACTAAAGTTTCCGATACAACATGGCCTCTTCCTGCACATTCTTGAGCGATTTCTCGAATTATTTTTTTTATCAAACTCTCTGCTTGAGCATGATACATGTTGATAGCCTGAAAGCGACATGTACTGTAAACACCCACTCTCACGCAGCACTTCTTGTTTCCCTGTTGCCATGGTAACACCGCACGTCTCAAGTGGGACGTCGCGCCCATATGTTACTGCCCCATTAACAAACATTAGCCTACATGGAAAATAGAACAGCTGAATGTCTGAAATGGACGTAAGGATGCATTTTTTTTATTTACATTTAGAAAAAGCTTTTAGTGGGATTACCTTAGTGCTTGCATGTTTGTCTGGTAATAGAAAAATATTTGACCGTAAATATTTGTCAAACTTTATACAGTACTAAAAAGGAATCGCTCAAATTCCTTTATGCACAAACGCATTCTAATAAAACTAAAACGGTCAAAACCCTAGTGTGAAAAAGTAGGGTAAAATGGGGTAACGAGCCCCTCTAAGAACAAACTATTGCTTAAACAAAAAAGCAAAGTTTGGAAAAGAATAGCTATTCTAGTAGATTTTGTACATCATGGCCATGCTTAGGCAAATTAATTATGAAGGGAGATAAATGGCTAGAGCTTAGCTTTTTAGATGAAGTGTAGATTTACTGAGAATTATTATTTTTTAAGTACTGGGGTAACTGCATTGGTATGACGAAACTCAGAGGTCGACTTCCCACTAGGGGTTTAGTAAACGCATCAACTCCGGGACTATACTCCTGACTTAAATAGTACAATTCATGGTCCACTATTAAATCATAGAATGGATTTCTAATTTTCAAATTCCTCCTCTCTTTTAAGATAAACTTACCATCGTTAACCATTTAACATTTTATTTTCAACATATTTCGTTTGGTTTGTCGAAAAGATGAAAATCATTTCAATGTGCTTGCCTATCAATTTTTAGTGTGCGAAATTGCTAAAATGCAACCCCTTGTATTATGGCAGTCTACTTCCTTGCATCGGTGTACACTACCTGGAAGTGGGTATCAAAGGGTCTAATTAGCCCCTACACCTTTGATCATTTTGCTCCCTCAGCTTTTGCACACTTGTGCAAATGGCGGAGGCGCGCGTGGATGTGCAAATCAAGGGGCGAGGGTGTAGTGAAGGGATCGGTTTAAGACTTAGCCTCAGCCTTATCAGAACTAGGTAGTACTTACCAGGCTTGTCATTGTCTAAATGACAGGTAAAAACAGTTACCCCCAGCACACTCATCCAACATATTACTCATTTTATGAAAATCTATTTATCTCTAGACAAGTGGATTTTAAGGGATTTGCAAATTGTGCATTAAGAACAAATAGATCTAACTACATTGAAATATCTGAAACTTTTTTTAATGAAAAAATGTAATCAATATACATCAATTTAGTGGGAATATCTATTCAAATTGTGATGAACCGGCTGCATTACATGAACCAGCTGATCTCAGATCAAATACAGGTGATTAAAATTGTCCTGTGAAAACCTGATGACCAAATTCTTGTCTCTTTCCTTGATTGCAAGGCATCCCTGTCACACACCACCACACCCACCACACACACCACACCCACCACCACACCCACCACACCCCAGGTTCTTGCTGAACCGTAACAAACCTCAATTTGTTCAGTATAACAACGCCTTAATTTGCTTTGCAAACACCAGCCAGAATGAAAGGTCTAACATTGTCCATAACTGTTAACAGTTTATATAGCTGATCTGACTGGTGAATCACACTAACCTCGTACTTAAAACATGCAAGATGAAAAGGTTTAGGTTGATAAAATTTATTATAAAAACAGACATGACATACAGAACATGGTTTGGGTAAACCACAGAAAGACTAGTTTAGAGGGTGGGCCTTCAATTCCACCTTTGACCACCAATTAGTTTAGAGATAAATTCATTAGTCTCCATACTTTTCACCTTGGAATAAAATTCCCATTTTCCACAGGGATTGCTTACACATAAAGACCTGAGATAAAGATCACATGGCAACCCAACTTCAGAGTAGGTAAAACCTGGCAACTTGTCACACTAAAACATGCACAAAATAAGGCCTCTAAAAGAGTTTAAAGTAATGTGAAACCACAACTGGTGGTAAATCAGGTGTACTCTGAATAAAATGGGGTTATTAACTAGACAAACGATTTCCATAATATACAAATCGTATAAGGCACATATACAATGGTAAAGGCACAGCCAACCCTAGTCATCTGGGCAGCTTCAAGGACTCAACATGCACTCAAGTTCAGGTAATAGCAGTCAAAACAAAGAAAACATGCACTTCAGATGTGACCAATTCATATCAAAACATTAATTCATAAACCAGAAAAGTATATAGTACTACACAAATCACATATATAGTATTTAAGACAATATTGTGAAGAAAGCCAAACAAATATAAAAATAATGGAATAAAGGTGTTTGTTCTTTAACATAGGACCCAAACAAATGTAGAAGTATGAATGTGCAATACACTTGTAATATATGCCTTACATTTGGAACATTCCATAAGCAACATCGAAATGGAGAAACGAAATGAACATTCTAGCAGTCAGGAATGGAAGTTAAGTGTCCTCAACACCTCACCAGCACTAATTAAGTCAAAGAGTAAACTACAATAGCTTACTTGTCACAAACACTGGAAAGTTTAACATTGATATGAATTTAAATGATATTTCAAGATTATATTAGCTTTCAAAAGGATTAAGAAAAATGACTGACAAAACAAATATTTTTTAACTTTTGGGCACAAATTAGAGTAATGGAACCTGCCAAAGCAGCTGCATTATAGTGCTTCTCCAAGTAACTGGAAAAACTTTATTAAATGGCCCCTTTGTAAAGAAAAATTGAGTACATCTATATCTGACACTAAGACTAAAGAAATACAACAACATTACTCCAGGTTTTTGCCACTAAGCAAAAACATTACTGTTTGAATTGCCAAAATGTCCTTTTAAAAGAAACAAATGTGAACTGAAACCCTTTTAAAAAAAGGTTTAAAATTCCAACAGAAAACTTTGCAGTACAGCAAAGTTGTATTGCACTTATCCCGACATTACAGGTGAGTCCTGACCATAGAGCCGTCCAGTTCAGAAGCACTTCCTGAAGACGATCTGGGGTCCATACTCCTCGTATTCCTCTTGGCTGATCCATGCTGAACCAAAGGATGACAAGTTGGCCAGCACTGCCCCTCCGCACCACACAGAAAAGTCCCTGTCCTTAGGGCCGTTCACACGCACGCAGTCTGCCAACTCCATAGGTACCATTGTTCTAATTTCATTCTGAAGCCGTTCAGGCAGGCCAGTCAACAGGGTATTTCCACCTTCAAAAACAAAAAGGCACCCTATTACTAATTTTATACAACACTTGACCACAATGTGTACCATACAAAAATACTTCATTTGGAATAGACACTCAGCAGACATGGAAGGCGAAGAGGGAAAATACATCTGAAAACTTAAGCTTAATGTACCTGATAGGATAATATTCCCCAAAAAGCTTCGCCGGAGATCAATATCTGAGCAGAGAATCGACTTGAAAATACTTTCATGTATTCCGTAATGGTCTCGTCCAATCAGCTCTGGCTTGAACAGAATCTCTGGAGCCCTGTAGACAGAAGGCGCACTGAATTAACAAATCTTCAGACACCTAGTGTCTGTCCAAAAAAACAATGAAAATTGTAAAATTAGCAGAGTTTAAAACTTGCAACCTGAGTCAATATTCTAAAAACACTTGTCAGCAGAAAAACTATTTCCAGCCAAGACAGATTTTCTTTAACATTTTGTAACAGGCATGCACTTCCTGGCACGGAGGTTGGACTTCATGAAAGACTCCAGACAAGTATTTTTCTAATTGTCAGCATGTCCACATTAAGCTTTGAACACGTAGGCCCAGCCGCAGAGCGGTACCTGAAACGCTCTGTGCCGAGGCGGACGACCTGGCCATCTGGCATGGTGTAACTAGTCTCAGTTCTGGCTGACCCAGAGCGAAGCTCAGACTCATAATCCAGCGACACCCAGCAGGACTTCTCCTTCATGTCCCTCACAATCTCAATCTCAGCCGAAGTGCGCATGCACACTCCGTCCTCCTGTAGGAGCTGGCACAAGAGAGCAAACCATGAACAAATACTACTTCAGTTATCTAGCAGCCCCTACTGGATAAGTGAACAAATGCAGAACTTTTATGGCAAGACACATACTGTACTTTCAAAGTACAATTCCTACAAAGGACAGTTCCAATAATACCTGAGCATGTACAACTGATTTCACACGTGTCTAAGTCCCTGCCATATTCTGAGTCAGTAAAGCAATTTCTAGTTTTGAACTGACAAAGGACACGTTCTTAATTTGATCTCTTCAACATTTATTAGCTTGTTTGAACACTGCGGTACAGAAGCTACATTTTCTTGTCAAATTAATGTGGTATGTCGATTTCGGGTTCTGTGAAAGCCTGTTATAAATAAAACGGCACCAATGCAGCAAGTTCACGTAATTCCGACTGGTTGACAGTCTTCTGGGATTCATCATTCACCCAAATTCAGTCAAAGGTGAGTGTTTCCATCTTGTTTGAGTCAGTTCCTCATTAGCACCCCATTGGACCAATCAATATCATAATCTTTAATAACACTTACATCAGTTGCATGATTGCAAATTGCCATTATACTCCAGTGAATTATTTTTATCAAACAGAGCACATGTATTATTAACTACCTTTTTAAGATGCAACGTAATATCATGTCCAGCCAGGGTGAAGCGTTGCACAGCGTGAGGTAGACAGTAACCCTCAAACACTGGAACACTGTGGCTAACTCCATCCCCGGAGTCAAAAACCACACCTAATAGGAGAAACAGACTGCAATGCTAAATCGGCAAGCTTAACCACCATTAAGCCAAAACTGTTTACCAGTAAACAGTTTGCTCTTTCAACTAAGCCATCACTCCATTACAGCTTAATTCATTAAATTAATGACAATTCAGTTAACAGCACGTTTCTTGTAGATAAAATACAATTTATTTTAAACATCTTAGGTTAGTAATAATTTAACAGGGAGGTATATTAAGACTTACTGAATCAAGTGGAGATTTAAAGACTTATTATCAGTTCAACAGACGCATCCAGGAAATCAAAGACTAGCCATTTCCATCCATACATGCAAAGTGTATATTCCCATCAGAGTAGATAAAGGTTACTTACCAGTGGTTCTCCCTGCTGCATAGAGGGCCAGTACAGCCTGCATGGCCACATAGGTGAGAGGAACGTTGAAGCACTCAAACATCAGCTCCACCATGCGCTGCCTGTTCTCCAGTGGGTTCATGGCTGCCTCAGTCAGTAAGACAGGGTGATCTTCCGTATCCACCTGCAGTTGTTGGAACGTGTGGTGCCAAATCTGAAACAAGACCAATCACCAGGGAGGTCAAAAAGGTACAGATCTATCACAAACTTACTATTCAGACTATTTGATGAAATTACAGCAAGTCAAACATCAACCTTTTCCATTTCATCCCAATTGCGTATAATTCCATTCTGCATCGGGTACTTCAAAGTCAACACCCCTCTCATGTGTTGGGCAGCGTGTCCGATGTAAGTCTCCCGTTCTAAGTTGCCATTCATTACTTCCTGTTGGTAAAAATAATGTAGAGCCCAAGCAAATTCAGCATGTGGTGGTCATGTACAGCATGACTCACCATTTGAAGACAGTCAGTAACATCACTTGCAATTACCTCATATTTGGGCAGGCCAATGATATTTGGGAATATAGTATTTGGGAGATCCTGATCAGCAAAGCCTGCCTTCATCAAACCAGACCCCGTGTCCAGCACAATGGGAGTCTTGAAATTAGTCATCTGTATAAAATGTATAAAAACATAAAATTAAACAAATTAATAAAATTAATCTGGTCAATCTACAGAAGTAATTGAAATGCCTCATCTGCGTACATCTCTGGTGGTGAGAAAGACATTGGGTTGAGTGACAGGTGACATCCTGGCAGTTCCACATCTCTGAAACCCTTCATGGACCTCCACTCCTCTTTGCTGGGCAATTCTGATTGGTTCCCATGATCCAGCTGTTACTTCAGACTTACAATTTAACTCGTCTGAATTTGAGCCAGAATTAACACTCAACACAGGACTCTGGGAGAGTATGCATTCCATATCAACATCGTCAGAGTCAACAGGTGTCACTTCTGAATCCAAGAAACGACAGTCTAGCGTGGGTTCTTCAGAGACCTGCAGATGATTGCTGCATAAAGATGTTTCTAGATCCACAAGGAGTGTGTTGTCATGGTTACTACAGTGTTCATTTAAATCTGGACCCTGGCACACGTTTGTAGGTTTGAGGCTCGTCTGTTCAGGCTCTAGAGTAATGTTGAGCTCTTGTGATGCTAGTATAGGGTCCGAATCACCTTCAGGTCGATGTGCAAACTGTTGACTGTTCACATTAACGGAACGCGATGCCTTTCGTGGTTTAGGCACTGGGTAGCTGCTGGACTCACAACGTGGATCAGGCGTTTCTCGTTTAAGGCATGTTTCAGGTGTCAAGCAAGCCGCAGCTGTGAGACTTTCAATTTCCCCAGATTTTAAATCGAAACCTCTCTCCGTAACCTCATGATGTTGGATCTCAACCTCTTCAATAGATCTGTAATTGCTTTGTTTTGGCGCGAAGACAGGTTGTGGTGCACTGGGATCAGTAAATTCACTGGGACTGGACGAGTCTATTTCCGTGGCATCCTCACCATCAGATACACCGTTGTCGGCATGTCCGGACTGACCACTTACACTCTGAGCAAAGTCTTGTAATTGAGGTGTTGTGGCAGACAGAGTTTCAGTAATACAGAGGGATTCTTTAGACTCAAACGTTATGGTATCTTGTGGCAGGGTTTCTAAGTGCTTTACTCCATCACAGTGGCTCTTACAGTCTAATAGAAAATCCCCAGTGAAGTCACCATCCTCTTCGTTTTTCAGTTTAGATGTCATTTCAATTGCAGAGCATTTCATCATTTCCTTGGTTCTGCTAAGCTGCTTTTTGATTTGATGTTCATGGGTCACCTCTTCAAAACAGTCCTCCATTCTCTCCACTTCCATTTTCTCCCTGTCTAGTTCTAGGAGAAACGCCTGCCTCTCCTCGCCTGTACGTCCAGAGCCTGTCGACGGAGGCGTGGTTTTGTCTGGGTTCTCTCCCTCAGCACGTCGAAGCTCGTGGATCTTCAGGTTTTCCTCCATGATGAGCTCATCCAGAACATGTAGTCCTCTCAGCTCTTTAAGCAACTCCACCTTGTGGCACAGAGGGGTCATCTTCCACGTCGGCGCCGTCTCAACCATGTTCCCACTGCTGTCTTCTGACGTCTCAGTGCCTGCCTCTGGTGATCTGCATTCGCTACGGCTGTCAGAGTCCACAGAAGCCAGACTGTCATCAAGGCCCAGGACGCCTTGTGCCTTTAAATCACTGGACGACATCTGAAACAGAATAACAGTGTTTGTAACAAAGTGTTGAGGACTTTTGAGGTCATATTGTCACGTGATTGTTAAGGGACTCTGTTGATGTCACAATGAACATATTTTCAACACTCAATGACTTCATATTCTCCTGTAAAATATGAAAGTGGTCCCTACAACTTGCCAGTACCTGGTACAAAAACAGCTCAACTACATCAAATGGATAATTAACCATACTGCTTCAGGCAACCAAAGAACCTCAGGAAAATCTTTTAAGTAAAACATTTCACTCTAAGTGACATCAGTTTTACCTTGCATGTGACAGGATTTTATTAGTTTGATATTGTACACCAATTCTCATTGGTCAAATTTAACAAATGTGTTTCCATTGAATATTTAATGGATTTAATACCATCACTTCAGAAAAATATTTTCTAAACACATTGATAAAACACTTGGATAAGGAAATCTATCACATTCCTAATATTTCTCAATACACTGATTGTAAAAAATGTTTTATTACCATTATTTATTTTATATACATCATGAACAAATTCATGCTTAAATATGCCTTTCCTTCAACATAGGATTTAACATGGTTGACAATTTCAATAAACTGCAGTTATAGGAGGAACATTTTTTTTAAGCTCTATAGATTACAGTTCATGGAAGAGTGAGGCTCAATAACCTGGGTTAGAAAAAACCACTTGGACTCTTTCACATTGTCAGCTCCTCCAGAGTGTCATGCATTTAAATTACAATTACTTAACTTATCTACACACCCTTCATTATTAATTTCATAGTAATAAAATTGAAGTTACTAAGACTATTCTCCAACCTTAATTGTTATCCTAAATTGCGCCGGTGTAACCCATGACCCATGTTCGTTACTTACATACAAAGTCTTCAAATTTTGTTAAAATATAGTTCAGTCTTACAATGTTTCCTTGGAAGGACATCTACAAAGCACACAGTTCAGAAATACATCACAAACTCTTCACAAAACAGTCAAACACAAATTTTGGGTGTTTGTTTTGTTCTTCACTGAGAGTAGCTTTTATGTTTGGCAGTATTATTTAATGAAAATCTCTGGTTAGATCAGAACAAATAATGACGTTTTTCTAAACTAAGCATTTTTATATTAAGATTCATTACAGTACAATATTCTTTTAACACTAGATTTGACATGAGAAGCACACGTTAACCTTAACTTGTGTATATACATCAATTTAAAAATGTATTTATACGCTGTGGGACTGACTAATCAAATTGTTCTGGTGCTTGTAATTTTCTCTAACCACCATCTCTACCAATGAAAAGCAACAATCTGAAACTCCAGGTTGTTACCGTGATTCATGACCTACCACACTGATCTGCTCCGCACCGCCCCACGATGTCCACGGGCTGCTTGTGCTCTCAGCATTCAGTAGAACGTCCAACATCTGCTCCTGTTGAGTCACCTTCTCCTCCTCCTGGTCAAAAAAAAAGAACGTTAACTAGACAAGCTATTGGCTCAAATCACCAGTGGATTAGCAGTCTAGGGTCATGGGCCAGTCTGTGGCGTTGACCTACGGTCGCTATTAATTTTGCATTTGCATCACAGTCCATTAGCCACTTCAAGCCACAAACGTGCCTCTAGTATTCCAGCTGTCCATTCCAGGATGTCCTCTACTTTCCGAAGGCCCTCTTGCTCCCTCAGTTCCCAGTCATCGAGCGAGACATCAGTCAATGAACTGGTTATCCTAAAAAAAAACGACACCGGTTCTGCTGTTTACAACGCAAAATCAGGAGCTGAAGCGGACCGCAACAGCAAGCGCAAAGAACATAATGAACCATTTACTACCTGTCACAAGTGTCCTGCATGGGTTGATGGAAGTCGTATGTATCCCAGAGCATACTGGGGATGCTCTCTGTGGTGTAATTCGGACCGTCTCTTGACTCTGTGATGGTGCTGGAGAAGACATTTCGAATGGGGCTGAGCTCTGAGGCCTCAAAGCTGTCGTTTGACTGCCGGAGACAGTCCCTGTCCGGTGTTCCTCTGCTCTTGGGTCGGGTGTGTAACTCAGTCTGTGTCGGTTGGTCTCGAGACTGGGTCGAGGACTGGGCCGTGTGGTGGATGCACTCTGAGGGGTTTGGACTCCTGACCTGTTTCCGTGGCGATGGGTTCTGGGTGATGGTGACGGTGTAGGAGTTCTCCAGGTCATCCACAGGCAGACTGAGCCAGGGGTTCTGCGGCGGGGTGGCCGATCGCTCCAGCTTGATCTCGAAATTGAGCGAGTCCAACGTGATCTTAGGGATGATCTGAATGTTGGCCTTTGGGGTGTCAAAATCAAACTCCACCCCATGATCCTCAGAGTCAGACACGCTGGAGATGTTCTCCTCGTGGATCTCAGGCTGTCTGGTTACAGGTCTGAAGGAATTCCTGGTTCCTGGTAATCTAGACAGCCCCTCCCACCCTGCGCTGACCTCCACGTGGCTACTTCCTGCCCCATCGAAGCCCGAGTCAAAGGAGCTGAGGGAAGGGGGCTTCCCTGCAGTTGCCCCTGACACGGCACTGGGGGGAGATCTTCCTCGGGGGGCCGGATGCTGCTTGAGGTTCGAGAGTGAGCCGTGGCTGGGCATGCTGTCCTTCGGGTCGCAATCTAATCTTGAGCCTGCCGTTGTGGAGCGATGACACGTCTGGTTTGGACTGTCGTGAATGGACCTGGGCCCGTTGTCCACAGCCAGGTCGGTGTGTGCTCTAGGGCCATCGCGGTGGCTACCCCTCAGAAACTCGTACTGCCACTGCAGTGCCACCTGGAGGTCATTGACAGGTACTGCCCCGGGAGATGTCAGCAGTTTACACAAGGTAACGCACCTGAAAGTGAGATGTGAAGGAATAGAGTTAACACAAAACAGACCATGGGGATTATCCAAGCATACATTTGTTAACCTTAAAACTAATTTGATCATAAACAGTAATCATTTGTGCGCAACAACTGCTAATAATTCAGCAGCAGTTCAACTCCCTCACCGTCGGGAGAGCCGCTTGCCTGCCCGCTGGAGGTGTGCGTCGGGGATGATATTGGACAGGTGGGCTAGTTGGACCAGTTCCTCCATTTCGGGTGCGGGGTTATTCCTCAGGAAGGCACCAACGACTTGCTTCCAGATAGGTACGGAACCACGCATCTCCAGCGGGTGGCGCTGTTTGGTGCCGTCACAGTTTACACCCCAGAGAAGGTCTTGGAGAAAGTTCTCACACAGGACATTACTGTACCAGCTATTGGCCTGTGAAAGATTACATTTCAAAACAACTTACATGCCAGTCAGCAAAATATTAAATACATCAATTCAGTCTCCTAACTGTTGACAACTCCAAACGAGTCACCATTTCCGTATAATAGTGGATATACACTCTGATCATGAACATATCTGTAAAGGGGACACTGACTTTGTTGTGGTAATGGTAGAAGTCAGAGACTGCTCTGAGGGTGTGGTAAGGGAGCTCTACAGCAGAACGGAAGTTCTCCTTTTGTCTGTCCAGTTCTTGCACCCAGTCCTCCCTTGTCTGAGCGTCCCCAGGAGGCAGTGTCTCCAGTAAAGTACGGAGCACGTCCTCTGAACAGCGGATCAAGGCCTGACGAAAAAGAAAAAATGTTAGGGGTACATACAGCATCCAATACTGACCCACGTTATGGTGAAACGATCAGTTATTTACCATAGCGGGAGTATAGATCGACGCTTCAAACTCAGACGATAACGTCTTGGCCCTTCCGGCATCTTTAGCCACCTCTATCCTGTAAGGCTGGAGCTTTGTTTCCTGAATGCTTTTAATCTCTTCTGTTATCTAGAAGTACAGGTGAATAAACGGACACATCAAACATTTAAATAAGCCATGGAAACCAGACATGACAAAGGACAAAATGAAAAATAACACCCAGAAACAAACAACATCCCACACAAGAGCATGTACTACTGAGATTTATTTTAATGTTTGTTGCATTCCATAATGAAACAGATGTTCATAATTGGTATGTATTGTAACCCACCTGCTGTGCCTCTTCACGCAGCTGAAAGACCTGCAGTTGAAGGTGGGCCTTGGAAAAGGCTTGTTGCCAAAGCAACTCAATTTTCTCCACTGCTGCAGTTATCCTTTCAACGAAAACAAGAGACCTTCAACCCGCAGAAAGCGCCACTGCAGCAAGATACTTTGACAAACCTTCAGAAGCAGAGCTGTACACACCGCTTGCATATTAACATCTTTACATAATGTGTCAACTGACTGCTTTGTCATGTGACGCATCATGTTAATTGTTCTGATTAATGTACACAGCTCTATGGTTAAACAGTGATGCGTCAAAAAAAAAGTTTCCGGCCACCAGGTGGCATTGGAGTGCACAAACAGTTGTTGATTCAAAGCTGCGTTTGGCTCACAGCCATTTCTAATTTGACCTTAACATAGCTTATCTATCATTAAAGAGTTGAGAAAGATGTTATTGTATTGAAAGACACCACATTTTAAAGAAAAAATAACCAAAACTCATTTAAAGAATGTTTCCTCTTTCTAACCACAAGCTGTGATTATGAAACAAACAATTATACTCCTGTAGTAGAAACCAAAAGTCGGTTTAAATTCCATGTAATGAATAGCATTGTTTTCTATAAAAACTACACAAGGCACATAGCATAATGGTCTGCACACTCGTCAATGAGTCATTCGCTCACAGGTTGTGTCTTACCCAAAGCTTTACTATTTCAGAACACCGGCTGCAGTTTCTCCTTGACTGATTTTTTTATCCAAACTCATCTGATTGGCATCATATTCAATGTACAGTTTGATTTACAGTTTAAAAAAACCTTCACCATTAACGTTACTCTATTGATATCATGGCCAACTAATTATAACTATATCATGAAAAAATGGTCCAGATAAGAGTTTAACATTTAAGTTAAGCAGGTATCACACGACAGGCGAATGTCAACGTCTAAAGTCTAGCCTAATGCTAAAATCTGCTTGGTATGTTCACAAGTAACTTAATTTTAGCTTTAGTCTATGCACGCAACATTTTGATTTTGCACATTACCCACTATTTAAATTTTAGACCAGTGAATTATAATACCGAAAGTAACTTCAATAAACATCAGTAAAATAATAATGTTTATAAGCTATGTATTAAAATTGTCCTGATTGCATTTTTAGATGAGTAAAAATATTTTTCAAAGAAGTGAAAGATGCCTGATGAGGAAGATGGTCAGATGGTCAGGTAACATTACTCAGCTAGTGAGGAGCTGAAGGTTCTAATCTATGGCCCGGAACAAGAAATAGCCTCCCTTCTGGTTCTCCTCCAATATGTAACATTAGTGGTGGCTACAATATGCTCTTACAGTTGCATGATCAAATATTTGTGATGCGAGAGAATTATCCAATGTTACTCATTGTCAAATATAACAAATAGAAAGGAAACACATGTAGTCAGGCAGGAGTAGTTGAGGCGAGTGGTGGAGGAGAGGAGAGTGAAGCAGGAGAGAAGGCAGAGAGAGATGAGAGGAGGAGAGGATAGAAAACAACCAAGCACAGGCTCAGACTGGGACTCTAAATGGGTAGATACTCCAAGGTTCCACCCATGCCTCAACCACAATACTATAAAGAATTGTAATTAAACATGTTTGTGACTTTATTTCGACATTACATCTTAATTCCGACAGCCGGTTTTCTACACAAGCTCCACACAGGAATTGATAATATTTTGAGCAGGCGGGGGGAGGGGCGGTGCGGGGGGCTTGATGTTGGCCTGCCCCCCGCTGCCAAAATAAATCCTAAAGGAAACCGTGGTCATAATGTCATCACACCTACACCCCCCCCCCCCCCCATTTATATGAGATTGGATTCACTCAATGATGCATCATTGGGTAGCCATAATGTATCTGCTATTCATTTAACGGCACAGTCAATTTGTTCATGAAATCTAATGTTAAATCACATTACACACGCCCTTAAACTGAGTGTTAGGTAAATGCGGACTGATCGGTTATTGTGATTTTATGAGGTGAAACAAGCAAATAAACGAATTCACCTACAAAATATTTAATTTTTTTATACAGTATCTGTGACGCTCTAAATAAAAACTCAAATTCTTGTCTAACCTTTCAGTTCACCTACATGTACTTTCTAAGCAGTGTCTACCCTGTACAGTACCTGCTGTAGTTCTGCAGCATGTCAAAGGTTGTGTGGGTGAAGAGGGCTGTACCAGCCATGGCCTGGTAGCACGGGTCATTCTCCGGGTAACGTAGATTCTCCACCAAACGCTCACAGTGCAGCAGCAGCTCATCTAATCCCAACTCCCTGCAAACCACACGGACACATACGGGTGTTGGACACGTCCTGCATGTCTCAAACATTGTGACATTGCCTAGGCTCGAAAAGGAATCCCATTTAAGAATCCTCTATTCAAGGAACTAGTCGTGGTAATATCTTGAAGGTCACCTCCTATAATGAATGCATGTATAGCATCGTAACAATATGCCTAGAACCAGCTCATTACCTTCTTAGCAGTTGGAACTTTGCCTCATTGGTTGAGCAGAAGTCCTTGAGCTCAGTAAACGCAGAGGGAACTGGCTGTTTAGAGATCGTATGCAGGGTGGAGATGCAGGACGGTAGCCTCTGGACAACGGACAGGAACTCATGTACAAAAGCATCAATCTCCTGCATAAACATGAATTTGAAATGTGGAAATGACAGGTCAGTCCAGTCAAGAAAAACAGTTAAATCGTATGCTTGTCCAATATGAAAATGCACAACAAAGCAGCTAAACATGATAACCTATACATCTAAATTATTTTGTGGGGGTGTAATAACGTTACAGACTCCACAACACGGTGGTCAATCTAAAAACAGACTGCCCTCACAGTACTAATGAATACTGCCCAACATGGGTGGCTGCCCAATTTAACATGAGTGAATATGATCAAATGGCGAGGGGGCTGCTTTTCACTTGGTAATGAGGTCAGCTGATTGCAATTGTGCAAGTGTCACCATGGTAACAAAGGCTCCAGTACAGGCATCACTACACCTCATGAATGATTGGCAAATTCCCCCTGCTTCAATCCGTGGCTGCAGACATCTCCCCAGATTAATTTTACGTCAATGTGGTTTGTGGAGAAATATCGCTTGGCTCAAAAGCAAAGCCATCTTGACCTCTGCAGATCGACCAGTAAAGAGGAAAATGCTGCAGTGTGTTAGACCTATTAGTGGAGCAACGGCTGATCATAAGACCTCCAGATAATCTACCCACCATAGCTAGCCAAGGCAAACATGAATACCCTTTTGAAGATCAAACATTTCACTATTGAAAAGACCGGTAGTATTCCATTGCATAACTTTTACATTAGAAGTCATTTTACAGAACTACTAATAACACTATTAATCCATGGAGTTTTTTTTAAAGACAACTGGTTTAAGAATCCTACTTGTTTGGATTACATGAACATGAGCAGAATTGTACAACCATTATAGAGTTTCACTTGACCAAATGATGGTCCACTTTATAGACGTAGTACCTTGATAAATGTAACCCAACTCCGATGACAGTAAACCAGGTAGCCTCCTAAAGATGCAGTTAACTGGCTTCTGTCAATGTAGTTGGAAAGTTCGAAGACTTCGTTCAGCAGAATTTTCTGTTGGAATTAACAGGAAATTTGGCATCGCATTGGTATTAACAGGAAATTTGGCATTGCACAAAAAGTAGGGTCATCATACATATGAACAGTGAAATTTACTTCGGAAAACATCTCACCTTAAACGGCACAATATTATTCTTGGTTGGTGACAGTAGTTTCAACAGAACTTTCAGAACATCTTTCTTTTTTGGTTGAATTATGTATGTAGTGTGCACAGTCCTTGTGGGGAGCTAGTTAGGGCAAGAAATAGATGTTACACTTATCAATAATTTTAATAAACTGTGAGACACTAAAATCCATCTCAGATTTCAATTTGTAACAAGCTAAACTATTCTGTCAGCGGCCATGTAAAAAAAATCCATTACAGTAGTATGTTTGTGGAAAGTGATAATGTGCAATTTCACATGGTAAACATTGCAAGGCAGATTTCCAAACATGTAACAATTTCATCAGATAACACCCTTAAAGTAGAGCAACTCTTAATAACAAAAGGCATGACCCAAAATGCATGTGATCAGGCACCCACCCACAGCTGTAGTCTTTTAGCCCCGAGAACTATAATAATCATTAAAATATGTACACTGAATTGTGCCGATGGGACTATTTAATGACCAGGATCATACCTGATAGGAATAAATATACAAACGCAATCGGTAGAGCCGATCATTTCATTGAATGAAACTGTTGTAGTCACTGAATTTCGATTGCTAATAACTTGAAAAACCTGCCCCTGAAGTTCAACCTCAGCCTCAAGTGAAATAGCTACAGCATAAGATCAGTAAGGCCAGATGGATTTAGAGCTGAACACTGTTTTTCATCTGGACGCAGAAACTGACACACTAAATATGACTACTTTATAAACCCTGCGACTTCTCGTAAAGCAATACCACAGACCCAATTCAAACAGGAAAGGTGTCAAATAGTCCTCTCCATATGCAGTGTACATACCTCAAGAAGAAGGATTGTTTCAACAATAAATCTTGTTGTAGTAAGAGTGGCTTGTCTTAAATCAGCCACAATCGAAACCAAGATCTCTTTTCCTTGTTTCTTGCTATAAAAAATAAAGTTGAGTAAGGAATACTAGAGTAGTTCGCAGTTTTAAATAGTTACAGACTGAATATTACATGACCACAGATTTTTATAATCCATGGTTCTATATATTCTTTTATTTTCTCAGGTCCTACTTTCAGAATTACAAACAAAAGTATCTAAACAAAAACAGAAAACTTTATTGACTGGGATGCATTTTGTGCAAGCAGTAGAACGTCAGGCTTCTGTAGGTACATACTTGTGTAAACACTGAAAGTAACGTATGAAATCAACTGCTTCGGATTTCGTGATATCTGAAAGGTTGCCATGAGCATCCACTGGGAACGTAACCAGATGGCAGCCATGCTGATCAAAAGCCCCTGTGAAGAGAACTCCAATCAGTTCACGTTGAAATTACGTTGTAAAATTAAATTGTAAACTATAGCCTTCATTGTATGCATTTAGTTTATTAAAAACATACCAGGGAAAACCACTGCTCCCGAGTTTAACACATGATCCAGAGGCAGTGGAGTTGAGGCCCCTTGGAATTCTGAGCGATTTGAGGGAAGAATATTTACATTAGAAACATGCATGAGAACATTGGTATTTTTCCTGCCAACTGATGAAACCTGAGTGTCCGGCGCATTCTTAACCCGCTACCCACCCAGCGCTGCAGCCAACGCTTAAAATAACTAAAAAATACCTCAAAACATCTTGATGAAAACACAATAAATGCATGAACAGCGCTCACATCATACGCGAATTGTTTTTTGCAACATAACTACATTTTCTAGAAGCAGGCTGCACTTCTTACAATTCTTACCTGTTGCGTATCGGCGACTCATGATGGTTTCCTAACAGCTATCCCAAAGGTAAAGGCTTTCAAACTTCCATTGTTAATTTTCGACAGAACTCACAGCAACTTACAAAACATGAACTCATTTATCGTAACTGAGACGTACAAAAAAATTTCACCTAAAGTCTGTCGGTTCAGAAAAATACTTGGGATCTAGTCCGCTTGTTTCCGCCATGTTGCAATCATTCCATTGCCGATCACACCGCCGAACAGTCCCATTGAATGGTAACGGCGAGCCCTCCTTTATTACTTTAAATTTGGAGGGCGGGGAAAGATAAGACAACGTGACATGCGTGGGAACGCCTATCTGTTTACATGCACTATTTGCAATCACTGCATTGTTGTATGTTTTATGATTTTGAGATTCATGATCAGACAATATAAATACAATTTGCAATAATAAGAGTAAATGACATGCAAAGTTGACAAAAGATTTGAGACAGTCCATCTTAATTTTGTCTCTGATAGACCCCGTCATAGACCCCATTTCCCTAAGTAAGTTCAAAATTAAACATCAGACCAAAAGTATAGCAAATATGAACGTGCTTTCATTCACTTCCAATTGTGTCCAACGTACGTAGGCTTGTTAAAGCCTGAGTGACTGATTGATGAAATGCTTGTCTTGTTTCCTAAGTAATCCACCGACACTTAAATATCAGACAAAAAATACAGCTATCACTCAAACATAACAATAGATGAAGAACATTTATACTGTAACTGTATTGCAGGTGACGACAGCGAAACATTTTTGTTGAGCTTGTTTTCATTTGCTACCTGTCTAATTTTTTCAATGGACAGACAAAAGTGAGATTGGTCAGGTTTCAACTATTTTGCTTAATGAAATGTTGAAATGCTAGTTTTGTTTCCTCTTGGTCATGGGAACTTATTGGCTACAGAAATGCAGTTGTCCCTGTTGGCCTTGTAAAGCACAGTCTCAAGCATTTGTATAAGATCCTAGTGCATTCGGTCCAGAGTCAGAATTGTCTCCTCTCCATTTCACGGCCTATTGCCATGGGCAATGTCCGGTCCTCAATGCGTGTTCTCGCGATGGTTTCAGTGATATTTGACTCCGCTCAACTCCTCCAATAGGTCATCCTTCTTCTTGCCAGCCACAGCCTTTGAATCATCCCTGCTGCAATCACATCGCAAAATGATTTTGTGAATCAAAAGAGAAAATAACAAGCGTAGTCTTAGATCTGAGCATTTAAAACTCAATAACTAAAAAATAAGAAGTCAACTTCCACTAGGAGAAAAAAAGGCAGAAACTGAAATGCAGCCGGGTAAGTATGAAAAACAATATCTCATTACACCAACTTACAACCATAAGTGGCTTTTGAAATACAGGATCACTGTAATGCAACATCTAGAAACCTCAGGAGAATAGTTAATGTGACGTTGTTGTGTGGTTAGTAGTTTGCTCCTCTCTGAAATCTATCAACACTCCTGGTATTATGGTACACTGACCAATCATTTTGGTCACTTGGATCTCCTGAGACACACAATTTGTCAATTTCTTTGGCACTTTGTTTTAATATGATCAAACTCAACCAGGGGGTCCTGTCATTGTTGTGAGGGGACTCAGATTGGTTTATAGGCTTATAGGTGACAGTAATTAATAAGTAAATCTACAGAATTTTCAGGGAACATTGTCAATAACCAAATACATGAGCATTTCTCACTAAGGGCTTTGAAGATAACCACCCTAAGCTGAGAGAGCTCCACATACCCGTAAATAAGTATTTGCATATTCACATACCCGTAAATAAGTATTTGCATATTCACATACCCGTAAATAAATATTTGCATATTCAACTTTCCTTCTAAAAAGCTCTCTCTCTTTCTTTTAACAAATTTAAAGAGGTCAAAAAAATGAAATCAGCCTAATAAACATCAGACTTATTGCAATGTTAAACCTATGTAAACTATTTTTTCTTACTCGTGAGTCCTTAGAAAAAGCTTTAATACACTCTTGTCTTTAAAACTGTCATTTACTGCTGATGTAAGTTTTCCCCACAGCTGAAATATGATGAACGCTATTAAGAATAAAGTTTCAAATGGTGTAACATAAAAATTAGCTTCCTTGAATTGTGTCTATCACCACAAGTTGTTGCAGAGGTAGGATACTGTGATGTGCTGATAATTAACATTTTGGGTTTTACTGGCTTGTTTGTCCATTAGTTTTTTTTAAAGTAGATCAAACAAAGAACATAAATATTGAATAACTTAAAGGATACAATGCTTTTAAGAAATCTAGCTGCAGATTTTTGTTAAGCACCAAATGCTGAATAGTAGAATTAAAAAAAACAGAGTCAGTACACATTTAATGTCCCATTTTAAATATTTAGAATTATTCCACTAGGCAAATTGACAAAGAAAATATTCGCATTTGTAGAAGAAACCAGTGGAATAGTAACGAGGGGATGAATGAGCCAATTTAAAGCTGGGTATGATTAGGTTGCTATGATGGTATGTGAGCAAGATTGTTATTACGTCCGGGACACCGGGGTTAAAACTCATATGATAAGTGCCATGGGATCTTTAGTGACATAGAGTCAGTTCACGTTTAATGTCCCATCTGAAAGATGGTTCTCTACATGGGGCAGCTGTCCCTTTCTTTGTGATTTTGTCGTTAGCATAGGCCAGAGAGAAGTTCCCCCCACTTGCCTACAGTGGGATACAGAGTGATTTGCTACACATTTATGACAACAAATTGAAATGCAATTCAGAGTAATTGAGACATTCCAATTCTAAGAAAAATATTTATTTTTTCTGGGGGAGTTGTTTAACCTATCCAATGATCAGTTTCTTCGAGCCTGTGCTCTTCATGTCCTTTCAAAGTTTCACAAAAGTTAAAGTGTTATTTCCTAATGTAACAGCAATATTTACAAACCATAACGGTTTCATACACAGACCCAGTTTTTTTTAGCCCAAGACATTTCCTCACTATGTTCAGGATGTCATGATCAGTCCCATTTAGATGTTTTCCTTCTCATGCTCTTTTCTCCTTCACTGTCGACAGCTTCATACAGTTGCTGGTCGTTCTCTTTGGTTGCGTGAAGATAGCCCAGGTAGCCAACGCATAAGGTGATAGTCACAAGTCCAAAGGCCATTACGGGTTTGTTCTGTAAAGCACAATACGCATGATATTAAATATAACAGTTCGTAATAAAATTGCGACCAAATTTGGGCAGTAGTAATGCCTTACTGGTTTGATAAAAAGCTCAGGGTTGACAGCTCGGAAAAGCGTGGTGGTTTTCGCTCCTCTCAAGCCAGGAATCCTAAAGCCACCTTCTTTAGGGGCACCCTTGCCGCTTTCAGATGTCATTGTTGAGTTAGCTAGATATGTAGGCCTTAAATATATTATATCAACATACATAGCATATGAGGAAAAATAATATTCAAAAACATCCCTAACAAAAATCTACAAGTCGTCCATTTCATTTGTTTTCAAAGTCATAGCAGTCAACGCCTCCAAAAACACACATTACAAAGCCTTTGCAATACTACAGCGCCACAGCGTGGACGGAGTAAGCTGCATAATTTTTTCTACGGCAGCGTTCATTTTTTATTATTGTATGTTGGCGTCTTTTAGTTTACGTCATACAAACACGCATATACAATTTTACATTATGTTCTTTCACAGAATTTAAAGAAATTAAATTAAGGCTAATGCAAGTTAGCCATACAGTATATCTATTATTAACAATGCAGTCATAGGACACCTGTCTGAAATACTCATAAAAAATGTAATGCCCAACTTGTCATTCATGACCAGTATAGAAAGAAGACACCACTTGGAAAGGACGTTCAAATAATCATTACAAATAGATATTATTTATAGTAATCTTCCAGACATTACACATCTTATCTAATTGTACTGATGTTTATTTTCTACCTCATATGACCAGTGTCCAGTTGTAGTGTACTATGATGAATGCCCCAGGAAACATGGTGACTAGTGAGTCTAGTGACACGATTATGAATGTTACCTACAGGTTGTGAATATGCTTGTATTTCTTTGTAAACCTTTATTGAAATAGTTCAGAAATTGTGTCATGGTATAATTATCCAACAATCGAATACAACGAATGATAGGATACAGTTAGACTATATGCCCCCAGGTAGCTGCAAAATACTGTAGGTGTGGTCTCCACGACAGGTGTGTTTGACTAGCCAGCAGCATCGGAAAATCCACTTCCGAAAATTAATACAAGAAACAGCCAGACTATTATTAATCGGTGAGTTATTTTTTTATGATAATATAATGGTTGGAATTGTAGAATACTGTTAATACTGCTGTGCAAATTGCACAAATCCAATTAGGAATTTGATAGCCTACGCAAGTAGAAATTAATGTAACAGTCGGTGGTAGGCTATTTCCCTTGAGAATAGAATGTACTTGTAAAGGAAGACGCTTTTAGTTTTTGTAAAACGTGAATTCATGGGGGCTTACAGATGATGTAAACGCATTTGACAGGTTCTTCTAGTCGGAAAATAAGGTTTGCAGTCAGTAAAAATACTGGCACATTATAGGAACTTACTTCTTCCTCATTAAATAAACTACAGTATTGCCTAGACATAAGTGTTATCAACTTGATATTTGCAGTCATCAATATTTCTATCAACAAGAATATCTGGTAACTCTTTATTGTTACCAAATTTAACTATTATATTGTCCAAAGTGTAAGAAATAAACTGAAGAGCATTTTAAAACCCTGAGCTACCTCATACGTTCAGTATTATACCTACATAGGATTTCAACTGTAAATCGGTCTTGATTAGACCACCTGTTAAATTACTAAAACAGAATAATGCAATTGAACTATAATTATAATTCTATTATCAGAATACACCCATTCATTAGATCTAGAACATGTATTTCCTAAACTGGGAATCTTGTTTTAGATCTGAACTTAACTGATTCACCATTTCAGTTTCATATTAGATACATTGAGTAAATCACATAAATTAAACATTTGAAGTACTGGGGAGAGGTTTGATAAACCCTATTCATTGCAGTTCATTCATTTTTCTCCAGGCTCTGGTACACCATATACAATAGGGTGCTATTAGTGATACTGACCCTATCTGCAGTTTCCTCTACAGGCTATTGTAATCAAAGAGATGTCCAACTGGGGATTTCTAGAGAACGTCCTGAGCGGTGTGAATAAGTACTCCACAGTCATCGGACGAATCTGGCTCTCCACCGTCTTCATCTTTCGCATCCTAGTGTATGTGGCAGCTGGTGAGCAAGTCTGGAAAGACGAGCAAAAGGACTTTGTCTGCAACACCCAGCAGCCCGGCTGTGAGAACGTGTGCTTCGATCACTTCTTCCCAATCTCTCAGATCCGCTTGTGGGCCCTACAGCTCATCATTGTGTCCACTCCTACACTACTGGTGGCTGTCCACGTAGCCTATCGTGAGAACCGTGAGAGCAGGCATGGCAAGAAGTTGTATGAGGACAAAGGCAGGATTGATGGAGGTCTGCTGTGTACTTACATCCTCAGCATAATCTTCAAAACCTGCTTTGAGGTCGGTTCTCTCCTGGCCTTCTACTTTCTCTACAGCGGCTTTAAAGTTCCCAGGGTTCTTCACTGCAGCGTGGACCCGTGCCCTAACACCGTGGACTGCTACATCTCCAAAGCCACAGAGAAGATGGTATTTCTGTACATCATGGGCAGTACATCTATATTGTGTATTGTGCTGAATGTCTCAGAGATGGTGTACATCCTATCTAAACAGTGCTGGAAGTGTTTCAACAAGCGATATGTCCCTATTGAAGAGAGAGCTCGCATACATGGTTCTCACACTGTGCCAATGAACAGCTGCTCCTCTACAATGCAACACACACCTGACAAAGATCTACTGGGCTAACACGGTCCAGCCGCTAATGGAAACCAAGACATCCATTCTTAAATTGCATCAAATTACTTTATCTATTTTAATAGTTTAAAAAACAGTACTTTACAGATTAAAAAATCTGGTAAATTTTTATCAATAACATTTAGAATTGTGTTTAAGTTCTCAAAAAAGTCAGGTTTAATTTAGTATTTTCAAATTTTG
Source organism: Umbra pygmaea (assembly GCA_016801145.1). NCBI lineage: Eukaryota > Metazoa > Chordata > Actinopteri > Esociformes > Umbridae > Umbra > Umbra pygmaea. Next base: position 6,316 of record JACXGM010001101.1, on the reverse strand, counting down.
CCCAAGGCCTAAACATTTACTACATGGAAGTAATTTCTTACTGGGGGCCCCTCAGTTTATTGTTTACTATTCATTTATCTTTTTCTCAGAAAAGTAAAAACTTGCTGTGTTGTTCTTTTCATTTGTATTAATAAAAAAATTGAATTCGATGCAATGACTTCATTTGCCAAAACCGTTCAGATTATTATTGTACCTTTTCCAATTATTGTGCTGATGGAAAGCTTTAATATAGAGATCATGTCTCTTTCCTTTGTGACATTACAGCATGTTCATGTCATTGACTGTCAGCTGAATTTATTTAATCGCTTTTTATCGCATTAATAAGTAACAGCTTTGTTGTGATATCAACACCTTTGTTTGGTATATCAATATTGTGGAATTTCCAGTAATGAGGATTTCATACAAGACACACTTAACAATTGTGAGTTCTTAAGTGGTCATGGCAGTATTATATATTGTATCGTAGTTTAATGTTAAACACAAACATTTTGCTGATAATTGGAGCTCCAGAATTTTTCATTGTGCCATGTTTTTATGTAGCCTTGCATTGCTGCCTGAAACCGCATGTATAATACAGAACAAGTACACAACAAAAACAGTTTCTGGCAGCATTGCAAGGTTAGCTTGTGTGGTCTTACATGTCTAAGCCAAGAAAAAATTTTTTTTTAGAAAATATTTACACCTGTTCCTCAAAACAATTTTTCATCTGGTGGATGGTAACATTTTCAACAACCCCTGTATTTACTTTGAACACAATAACATTAGACAAAATGTGGTACAAAGAAACACGTCAGAAATATAAACCGTAATAAAATTGTTTATCTCAATTAAGTTAGACTGCTGGTGGCAGTAGAATCAAAAAACTATATTTACACAGAACATTGTCTACGTACAAATTAAAATTTACAAGGCATGTTGAAACAACGTTCACAAACTATACACAACATCACATTCCATTTGTTTGAAGGACAATATATAGTTCCCATGGGGATACTTAACACCACATGATATTTTGTCATGTTATACCTCTTCCATTTTAAATGTTGTTTGCAAAGCTAATATGTGCTGGGAAGCATTATAAATACAAACATGCTTAATTTACTCATATAGCCTACCAATAATACATATAATATAAAATGAGCTCAATACACAAGTGAGGGAAAAAACAATTTCACAGACTCAAGGTTACAGTAACTATAGTAATTGTACAGTTTTAAAACTGGAAAAACTATGGATGTTTTTTTGCAGTAAAAAATGAAAATGAAAAATATTATTTAGGGCACCATTCTGCAGCAGTTTGCAAACTGTTCTAATCCTGAGTTACCATGTTTTGACAAGAACAACGTTGAGCCAGTCACTAACTGCTATTGTTTAATATTACTGTGGGACGCATTTCCTGAAGCTGCTTCAAGAGAGTATCAGCAACATCTGAAAAGGCTTTGTCCACTATAACTTTTACATGATTAAGTGATGTCAGCTTCTGAGGGTTCTTGAAATCTAGGGTATCAAAACCTTTTGGGTAGCACCACTCTGCATCAGACCTTTTGCACAACACTGTAGCCTTTCTTAGTCGAATCTTTTTAACTGAACTTTTAGATGTGTCTGATTGCTCCAAGAACTTCAAGAAAGACATCTCAAATCCCATGGGTTTAAAGGAAGTCAGTTTGTCACTTTGATCTTTCATTTCATCCTGTGTAAGCACATTGTTAGAAGCGTCGTAATCTGATCTAGGTTGGCCAGAGTTATCAACATTACTCTTAGTCTGCCGAGACATTCTTTTGCGTTTCAACATTTTTTCAAACACAGTTTTCTGTGGCCTTCCTCTCTTACGTTTCACCACCACGGAGCCGTCTGAAACGGTTTCTGAACTTTCGTCGTACGAAGGTTTACTGTCAGATAGTTTGCCCTTACCCCTTCTTCGTAATACAGGCTTTGAATGCTCATCAAACGAACTTCTTTCTAGGCCTGTGTCTGCGACCTCCTCACTCTCTGATATTTCTGAGGAGGACTCAGACTTTGAGTCATCACTCCTGGCTGAGCGGGGTTTTCCTCGTCTGGGGAATTTTTTGCAGAATATGAAATGGCTTCTCTGCTCTTCTAGGTATCTCTCAGACAGTCCGTGCCCCATGTAGTGCTTCATGATGCTCCTTTCTGACTTCATCACTGTATCACAGCCCTTTATCATGCAGGGGTACTGCAAAGAGGTTTTCTTTATGCACATTGCAGACGCTTCATCCTTACTTTTCAAGGACGGCTTTCCATATTTTTTCCAATGATTTTTTCCAATGTTTTCAGTTGTTTTCTTTTTGTCACCACCTTTCGGTGCAATCTTTTTGTTGCTCTCTATGTTTTCTTTACCATCACTTGATTTAGTCATTTGGAAATGGGAATTCTTGGAGACTGGTTTCCCACTTTCTTCACTTTTCCGCTGGTTCATCAGTTGGAGTTTATAAAGTTCATGATGCTTCTTCATAGTGTGCCTCAACAGGTTTGACTTTGTGGCATAAGCACGGTCACAGCCTTCAACGTCACACAGGAACATCCCATCTACAGGCTCCATTTTGGCTATTTTTGATTTGTCATGCTCTTTTTCAATATGCCCAATGTACTTCCAGAACGCTGTGAATGATGTAGTGCACCCTTGCTGATCACAAAGAAATCGCCCGAGGTTGATGTTGGACATCAGAGATCCTGCTTTATCAAGGCTGAACTTGTGGAGCTGGAGGTAGTGCTGCAAAAGGTTCGGAACATCTTGGAACACCCTTGAGCAGTCTATCACTTGACACCTGAATTCTGTTACCAGGGTTACATCATCTTCCAGGTCTTGCTCATCGACAACCCCCTCTTGCTTGATGTCATTTTTCGACTCGTGTTCCTCATTGTTAATTTCAAATGTCGACAGGGCAAATTGATGGATTGCCCTGTAATGGAGAATTAAATTATGCTGAATGGTAAAGGCTGCAGTACATCCCTGGTGAACACATCTATATGGCCTATATGGACTGAAAGTTGCCTCAGACTTCTTTTTCATCTTCTTCTGAATTTCTACTTTAGGTTTTTGCCCTTTCTGTTGCTTGATTTGAAGGGTTTTTTCTAGCAAGGTTGCATGAGTCAAATTGGGATCTGATGGCTTATGTGTCATTGAAGTGGACCTTTCCGCCAGATATCCCCCAGATTGTTGACTGTAATGGGTAGACTTAGGCCTAGGACAAACTGGTATGGGTTGTTCAATTGACTGTTGCTTTGCATTAGGCGCGGACACTAAGGGTTGTTGTGGGGTTGCTGCGCCATGTGCGTTCATTTGATATCCAGACATTGGTATTAATGGAGTCAGTATCGGATTGTGCGTGGGTATATTTTGCATTGGCTGCATTCCTGGGGAGCGTCGGTTAAGTCTCAGGTCAGCTATGCATTGAGAACTCTGCTCTTCTAATGGCTTTGAGGGAAATTGTTGTTTTATCCCTTCTCCTGAACCCAAACATTTTTTTCTTTTCACAACTTGATTCTGTTTGACATTCGGAAGTGAATACTGATGTGTAATATTCTCCGTTATCAAATTAGGAGCTGTGACTATTTGACAAGACAAAGAACTCTTTGAATTCACAGTCTGTTTGTCTTTAGTAACATCCAATTCCACCGTTTTGCTTGGCTGTCGTTTCATGGTTAGCTTTGCAATCTCCTGCTGTGTCAATCGGTGAGAGTTCAGACAGTGTGCCCTAAGATTTGAATTTCGGGTAAAAGTCTTTTCACATATTTTACACAAGAATGGTGCATATTTCCCATGATTTTTCTTCAGCAAACGTATCATCTCATCAGTGTAGTTGTGAACCCTGACAAGGTGTTTCAAAATAGCATCTTTTGTCATAGCACTATAATTGCAGTTGTCATTCTCACAGATAAATGGCTTCTTACAGTCATCAGGAATACGTGAATCTTTCTCGGTTGAGACAATTGGCCTGCGAACATCAATACCACTGCAAATATCAGTGCAGCTAGGTTTTGTAGGCAAAGGTGTTGGAGCAATATCACACACTTGTTTGTCTAAGTCCAACTTCTCCAATGCAGCCTGAATTTCCATTATCCAATGCGGTTGTGTTGAAGGTGTTAAAGTCGGGCCAGAATCAACATCATCTGCAACAAGGCTGGTAGGTGTAGGTATTTCGTGGTGTTGAAAGGATGCCTCTCTGAAATTTGTGAAGCTCTGAATGGATGCTGAACTTAGAATTGGTGCCTCTCTGTTCATTTGGGCAGAAGACGCAGAGAAGCTGATGTTATCAATAGTATTGGAAGGCTGACAACTTTGATGTAGTCCAAAATGTTGTCCAACATTGGGTGGACGACCTGCTGAAACTGAATTTAAACTGGCAATGGGGTCGGCACTGCTCGCCCGTGATAAACTGCTTCTTTTTTGAAAGTCCCCAGCTAAAATCTGATCACGCAGTCTTTTCTTGATATTCTGTTCCATACTGTTCCTCTGCGTCTCTGCTGGTTTGCTACCTCCTGCTGCTGGACTGTGTTGAGGCTCAGGGTCATTTGATGTAATCTGCAACATTGGGTTTGTCATCAGATTTTGTGCCAAACTAGCCATTGCAGCCAAAAGTCCATCATTAGACAGACCTCCTGAATCAGAGTCACCAGAACTCCCCTTTACTTCTTTCATTTTCAGCAGTGTTTCAGCTCGGAGTAAGTTATCAATATGGTCCGTGGGAAGTCGGTGAAGCGAAACAGTCGGGTTGTTTTCAGCAAGCATCTGAGAGACAAGTGGATCGGTGAACGCACTATTGCCAAACCCCGGGTCACATGACTGCTGGAGATCGGCATCTCTGTAGGACTCATTTTCCGTCTTTACTTGGATGTCAGCTGTGTGATGTATAACCGTGCTCTCTGGCAAACGTCCACTAGGTCCGTAGGTGCCACAAGAATTTTGGAAAGTTGGTTGGGATATCGCTGAAGAATCGAACAAATTAGAAATATTTGGAGTATCCATAATTTGTTTGAGGATCTCATCAGTTTGTTTGCAGTCATTTTCATAGGGTGAAGCAGGGGTATATAGTGAAGATGGTGCAGGTGGATTATTGAGAATTTGCTCTGAATTCAGAAGATCGAGGAATGATGAAGGTAAGTCTGCGGTTAGGAGCTCAGACTCATCATATGCTTTGCAGTGTAAGCGCTTCGACAAATGGCCTCCAAGCGATTTGGGATTTGTAAAAGCTCTACCACATCTGGAGCAAATGAACTTTCCATCTTTAAGGATGGCAGGCCACTTTGTTCTACTGCTACGTTTTACTTTCTTGACTGCAGGATTTCCAGGATTTCCAGAGTTTGCAACAACTTGAGATTCACTATTGCTTTTCGGTGGCAAGCTTACGAGAGGGGCAGATTGGGATTTGAGTTTTGTTTTCTGCACTCTAGATTTTTTAGAGGCCTTTTTTTTGCAACGTGGGTTACTTTGAATCTCTGGTGTGAGGGAAGGTGCTGCACTGTCCAGCTGATCTGAGAGACTTGAGTCTTTCAGAATGTCCATGTAAGATGGGAAAACAGGCTGAAGCCCATTATCCATGTGTTGCGGTAACAGAGACTCTGTTGATGTTTCCACATTAGGTACCACAGAATGACGAGATGGAATAATATGAACATCCATTCCTCCAACAGCCTTGAGTAGAGGCATATCTTGCGCATTTCTAGGGTATATTTGCGAGGGATAACTATTTTGGATTTGGTTGTTTTCTGGTGTTTGTTGCCATGGCATACTAGGCGATGCATATTGATCAGAGTTATTTCCTAGCTGGGAGAGTACAATGGGATCTAAGATATTGTCCATCTGGTTGGGAAAAGCTGGGCTTTGGACACCAACTGAATGGGAAGCATAAGAGACGCTTGGGTTTGAGTACAAGGGTGGCTGAATGACGTTCTGCCTGTGAACTCGGACTGGAGCACGGTTACCCTGTTGATTTTGCAGTGGGGCAACAGAGTTTTCATTTCCAATTTGAGACACGCTCAACGTGGCAGGTTTCCTTGACTTGTCGGCTTTTTCTTGCTCCCTGATTTTTCTGTTGATAATTTTCCACTCCGCATAAAAATCTGGATGAGCCGCTTTCATGTGCTTGGTAACGCTTCTATAGGAGCCGTAGTTGCGATCGCATGCCTCCATAGCACAGTAGTGTCTATGTTTCTCTCCCTGTGGTGGGGTGGGAGTCGTTGGTAATGGGCATTGCTGTGGGGCAGCAGAGGGCTTCACTGGACACTGCTGTGGGGCAAGAGTGCCTGGTAACAGACACTGCTGTGGGGCAAGAGTACCTGGTAACAGACACTGCTG
>JACXGM010001100.1:0-58733 GCA_016801145.1 Umbra pygmaea | reverse complement strand
AGCTGACAAGTCTGCAGCTGACAAGTCTGCAGCTGACAAGTCTGCAGCTGACAAGTCTGCAGCTGACAAGTCTGCAGCTGACAAGTCTGCAGCTGACAAGTCTGCAGCTGACAAGTCTGCAGCTGACAAGTCTGCAGCTGACAAGTCTGCAGCTGACAAGTCTGCAGCTGACAAGTCTGCAGCTGACAAGTCTGCAGCTACTATATGATGCAATAATGTAACTGGACCAAAATCTCAGAGGAATGTTTCCAATACCTTGTTGAATTGATGCCACAATTCATTAAGGCAGTTCAGAATGCAAAGGTGGATCCAATCCGGTACTTGCAAGCTGTATTTAACGAAGTGGCCGATAAGTATATTCATTGATCAGCCTCAACTTTATGACTACTCAATTGCCCATTTTTCCTGCATCTTCATTTTCTCCTTAAAGTTGATGTGTTACAATAGGAAAAAGGGCAAGCATAAGGATTTGACTGACTTTGACCAGGGCCAAATTGTGATTGCTAGACAACTGGATCAGAGCATGGATTCTGGATTCTGTGAAACATTTGCTTTTATAGAGAACGCAATGCAGCAGTAGCCTTGGATGTATATTTGGGTCATTATCATGTTGAAAGAATCCGGAGAGATGGTAGCATCTTTTTTTTCAGTAATTCGCAGTACATCTGTGAATTCATCATGCCCTCAATGAAATGCAATTCCCAGACATCCATTGGCTTGTACTCATTTGCGCTGAGCACTGTACATGCGTTTTATAGGATTTGGGCAAATTAGCAGCTTATATTCATTAACCCTGTAAGTTCTTGGATTGAACGAGCAACCATTCAGTTACTGATCAAAGGGTCTAAACCAGGCCATCCTTAAAAATATTATTCTTTGCTGTAACCCGACCAACCCTGTCAATTTAGGACCGACCCAATTATTTCTTTCCCTTTTAGTCCGACCGACTTGCCGGTTGTAAACTTGTGTTAAGACCGACCAATTTTTTAAAAATCTTCAAACAACTAGCCTAATAAAAATGCAATAAAACAATATTAATTATATTTTAGTAAGTATTGTGAATATAAATTGCCTAGACCTACATACAAACCTAGGCTACGTTCTTTCTTTTTAATAAAAACCTGTGTCATATACATGTATGATTATGTTTACACCATTGGTTTACGCATGTCACACTATGGCCTGTACGTTTGCTTCATTTCATTCACTGTCAATGGTTCGCGCTTGATGGCTGCGGCTGCAGTAAATAAAATGTTTGCGGTCACTGTTCAAAGTCATATGGGTTCAGACACCATAATACATCTAAAAATTGCAATAAAACATCTCGACACCGCCTGGCACAAAGTTCTGGAAAAACTGCCCAGATCTTTTACCATTCCTTCTCCCCTCTAGTCTAACGGTTACAGTGTCGACTGACCTGAAAGGAAATAACTAAAACTCCAGAAGGACACTTTGTGTGTGTTTTGTTCTCTATTGCAGCGTGATGCAGACTGTAAATTTGTCAGTTTTTTGTAATGTTAACCCTAACCTTAATACGAACCTCGATTATCGCCATACCCAGAAGCTGTTTTGAAATGCATTTCTTTTACAGTGTTATAATTGCTTCAAACCGTCTATGTTTTGCGACAGAGATGGGCTGATACCGATACCAGTACTTGGTATAGGGTCCGATACTAGGCATAAGTACTTGTAAAAAAAGGCTTGATATTCCAAGCTGATACTTCCTCCACATTTAAGAGTGTTAAGCCTGCATTATACTAGATACTGGCGTGCGTCAATGTGATGTCAAAATGATAAAATGATGATAAATGATGAAAGGTCCAGAATCCCAAGGACAGGTACTTAAAGGTAGATTTTTCTGGGTGGGTGCAAAAAAAAACACAATGATCTTTGGCTATAACAATGAGGTGACAAATTGCCACTTCTCAGGTTGTGTGGAGGACTGTGATCTGTGATCCTTTGTCAGATTAGAGTAACGCATTACCGGCATCACTGATCACTGGGTATGTGATCTACTGTATATCGTTGTTCTTCCTTTTTTAACTTAGCGTAACATACTTGTCCAGCTTGTATAATTTCATTTGCGTATGGAGTGTCTACTCATGTACTCAATAAAAACAATTATAGGTTATCTGTTTGGGTGCCAATTATTTGATATTTTACATTGTGTTGTTATTTATACAGACACTAGTAGGTGATTATTTTTGCAAGTGAGACTGGGCTATAAAATCACTTATGTATAGGCCAGTTTGAATATTGAAATACACGTTGAACCACACTAACATAAATGCGGGTACCCTACTTTGGGAATAGTTGGTTTCATCTTATCAGCACGTGGGGGTTGGGTATTTAACATTTGTAACACAGTGACTAGCTGAGTACCCATCAATGCAGGTCTGGGCCTGGGGAGTTAGGGTGTGGCAATACTGATCATTTTTTACACAAGACATCTGCATGATGTACGAGGGTGCGCGTTAGTCCCGGGTTTCAGTGAATGTCAAATTTGAATTTGCGATTAATTTCTCCATTTAGAAGTGGCCGATTAATAGGGGGTGGCTGGTAATATGTGGATATTGGCTACATTGTGTTGTTGTAGTGAACCTACAGGAAGCTTGCTGTCCAGGACCATGTTTTTTTATCCACACTCATCTTATAGTTTAGGACAGGACTGGTGAAGACTGCATGTTTTTATTGGCTGTTTTCTCTTCATTACCAAATGCAATACGTTTTAACAAAAAAACATTAAACGTGACAGATGTATTTTGATTTGTCCAATCTAATACAGTTGTAGCAGGTAAATTTGAACCACACCCTTTTGGGAGGTGGGGGTTTGCATGTTCTGGCATTCCTCTCAGGGGTCTTCAACTCTAACCCTACGGGGTCCAGAGCCTGCTGGTTTTCTACCTCAATAGGGCTTGACATTAACTTTATTGGCCACTTGTCCGTCGGACAAGTAAGTCAATTTTTTACTTGTCCGATAGCAAAAACTACTTGTTTTGAAGCAGACGTTATTTTTTATTAACATGCATGTCTGTATTTCTGGGAAACAAGAAATAGGCCTAAATTTCTCCTGTGTCATGTTGAAACCAGGTTATGAAAGGTGAAAAAGTACATTTTTATGTTTCCCTTGTATTCAGGGAGGGATTTTTGCAATGGCACCAAGGTCATCTGCCAGGGCATTAAGGCCATCTAGAAAAAGTTGCCAATTCTATTGCTCTTAAAAACAGCAATTTAATTCAATATGAAGTGCCATCACATTTACAACAGGGCCTCAAACAAACATTTACTACAGGGCCTCAAACTAACATTTACAACAGGGCCTCAAACTAACATTTACAACAGGGCCTCAAACTAACATTTACAACAGGGCCTCAAACAAACATTTACTACAGGGCCTCAAACTAACATTTACAACAGGGCCTCAAACTAACATTTACAACAGGGCCTCAAACAAACATTTTGGTCACACTCTGGCAAGTACTACTAAAGTCACTCATATATTGAAATATTCACAGTTACACATAACATGGTATACTGCTGCATTTATTTATTTCTATGACCGAGACATAAGATTACCATGGTAACAGAGTCCGCAGAATATTTATGTCACTTGCTAACTTCAATCCAATTTATTTTTCTACAAGCAGTTGCAGTTCAAACTCGTAACCAAACTGGGAAATTAAGACACTGTGGCTGGTTGATGCCTTTACCAGCCAATCCTCCCAACTCAAATATAAAAGAAAATGCAGTAGCATCTTCTATATTGCTTCAATACATTATAATTAATTATTAGTTTGTCTTAATTAATATAGGCAAATTACAATAGGGACATGTTGTGAAGACAAGTCTGTGAGACGAATGATTTTCAGATGAGTGACAAATTGTGCAAATCAATGTATTGGATGTCCCAACTACTCGTTTTAGTTGGCTAATTTTAGACGTCCATCAATAAGTAGTTTCACACTTGAGAGGATTAAAACCATACTGTTGTAACCTATTCCACAATATATGTTTAATCAGCAATAATCCAATGGTTGAATTAGCTCCCATAGAAATTGCAAGCAAATGCTTCTTCGGCAATGAAACCAAACATGATACAACATGAAATATAATAAGAAACCATATTATGGCAAAGTAAGATACTTGTTTGCAAATGAGAACTTGGACAGCCTCCTGATACATTTGTGTGTGCGTGGGTGTTTAAGATTCTCTGGTCAAACGAGAACGCCGCCTAGCAGAAACATTTGTGAAGTCAGACTCAACGAACACCCCCAACATTTTGCGCATTGTGTGTGAAATAGTTACTTATAGCCTAACATCAAATAACAAAAACGTATTATTCGGATTGACAATTCGCCTTTGGCTAAGCCACACCCTAGAATGTAGATCACACCAATCACAGTGCAGCCAAGAACGAGCTCCCACAGAGGTCCGACACTTTTTCACAGCGCTCAATTGACTTTAACACAGGCGTCTCATATTTTTGGTCTCGGCAGGCTATTACCGTCGTAATTTCATAAAAAATATGGTTAAACGTTGTGCCTGGGGCATTTGTAGAGAGGTTGGAGGGGGGTGTCAGTTTTTCCCTTCCCAAAACCGAAGTCAAATCCTGACAAGTGTCAGCTAACGTTAACATTACATAGCATACCGGTTGTTGATACGCTAGCACACACTGCTAATAAATACAACGTTATACTCGCGTAGTCCGTTTGCTTTGTAATAACGTTTATAGAAGTGAATAGAGACCTACCCAGATTTGCATGAACAGTGTTGCTCCTTGATATTGTTAGTCCCAGCCTCCGTCTCGATTAGTAGGATATGCGGTGGTTCATTTTTTGACCGTGACCGGTATGCTTTTGCTTCTATTCGGATGCCCTGTTGTTCCTCACGTTTCACCTGTATGTCATGAATATAGCCTTCGAACGCATATTGCAGCCCATTTTGCCTACTTCTATCAGACACTTTATTTGCTGCTTTATAAAAGTTTGATAAAATTTCAGCAGGAAGAGCTGTCACAGCATAACCCATGTTGATACCAAACCAGAGCCCAGATGAAGTTGTCGGACGTAGCAACAGTAACTAAGGGGGGCGGAGCTTAGCCAAAGGTGAATTCACCCGATACAGTTGCAGGGGGATTCGGCAAAATCACCCGCAATGCTTTTGAGGTCTGTTTCTGACCAGCGCTTATTCTATTCCGGCCACTGTTGTCACGCGCATTTGAATAAAAGAGGCAATTTTTTTCATCCAACTATTAAACGTGAGTAACACTTTGAATATCACAATGGTATGTATATATATATATGCAATAAACCACAACCTTTATATGTGCATAGTTTTAGACTACTTTTTTGATGAAGTATTAACCGCGAATGAGCACTTGCAGTGTGCAAACAGAGCTGTGTGTCATGTGACCACCACTGTGTTTTAAAAATAAGCAAAACCATGTTTTAGATTTAGAACATAAGATCAAATCGAGTGCATACATAACAAACACACAGATTTCTTGCAAAAAATGAAAGGTCATCAATATTCTGTTTATTTTGTTTAGCTCAATCAATATACTTGTTAAATTCCAATTTATTTTACTTGTCCATACAGACAAGTGAATTTACGAGCTCCTTGTCCGACTACTTTTTTTTTACTTGTCCCGGACAAGCGGACAAGCCTTAATGTCGAGCCCTGCTCAACATTAATTGGAATCACCTGGTGTTCCAGGTCTAAATAAGTCCCAGTTTAGAGGGTTGCAATGAAAATGTAGAGTGGATCTGGCTTCGAGGTCCAGAGTTGAGTATGACGGCAGAAGTTGGAAGTCCTCACTCTGCAGGAGGAGAATAAATGGTTAGATATCTTTGACCACTCTTTAGAGTTTAGCTTTTTAGCACAGTGCTGACATTTCATTCTAGAAACATTTTCCTTTACAAAACTACAGCAAATATATTTGATGATTGGGAAGAAAACACAATCCTTTTCCTAATTTCACACTGTGATTTTGTTACAGGTGTTTGAGGAACATATTTGTAGTGATACTGTTGGCTACACAACCACCCTTCTCATCAATCTCTGAGGATCTTCTCTGTGTGTGGAAATGCGTCCTCTCATTGTTTGTCTCAAGGACTGATCAACACAGTGGAAAAAGATGGAGAGGAAACGCAGAAAGAAATAATCAAACCTCAAGTTGTGCGCAGTGAGGGCCACTTTGAGCACTGGACATGAACAGCTCTTTTGATGGTTGCCATACCCGCAGTTTTTTTAGTCCTCTTTTCAACACTTGCCCTGACCTGGGCTTGGAAACATAAAGCCTGTATCTGATGAGTGGGAAGCAGAGGAGGACTGCTTGGACCATGAGCCTGGCTCCTGTCTGGCTCTTGGCATTAGTGGCCCTGCTCTGTAGCAGGTTGCCTCTCGTGTGGACAGAGGACGGGGGTGAATCATCATCCTCCAACACTGATGGGACCCACATGGCCAACTGCTCAAGTCTCACTGTTAAACTGGAATTCTCCACCAAAGTAGTGGAACATGGTAAGTAACTGTAAGTCACTGGATTTTTTTGGGACCTAGCCTTTTGTCGTTGGAGGCAAACCACTGTCAAGCTGCTTTGACCTTATCAATATTCCTACAATAGGGCTGAGCTTAAGATATAAACGATTGGGTGGAGAGTGTTGATTGGTTGTTCTCTCAAGCCCTCAGAGAGGAGACTAATAAGAGCTGTCAGGGATGCATGTCTGCAGCCTTGCTGCCACTTGGCGGAGCACCATTTCAGAATGTAGCAGGATATTTATTTATAGTCTAGATATTATTGGCCTGGTACTGAATGTGCCCTTTGTGCCAAAGCCCTGTATGAATGGACCCTAAACCTAGAGAGCAATGCATTGTGAAGCAGGACAAGGTTAAAACGGTTTAGTATGAAGAGGCAGAAAGTGCTTCTCCAATAAATCTTTGATCACAAATTGTGATGTTAGCTAGCAAAACATATATGCTGAAATATTGAACTCAGTATTTACTACCTGCTGTTCTGAACTATATGGAGTCCGTCAATTGAAAATCTTTCCTTTAGAGAAACTGGAGTAGAAATAATTGACGATACATGTCAGCAAGCTTAGACATTAGTTTGAAGATATATTTAGCATTTCGATTTGACAAAGTTAAAAACAAATTGCTCCTATTACTCTAATATACGATGTACAGCTAGCTATTGCAGTGATCTACATATATCTACAATAACCCTGAAGAAGGCAAACTTATTGCCGAAACGTTGGATAGTCTCAATACAGTTTTTGGAGCAAGATACCTTGAGTGTGAGTCTTTATTTGTTTTTGTTAACTTTAGTGATCTACATAAGAAAAATGTCTGCTATATGTGGTCTTTGTTAATTGTTTGTTTGATTGTTCCAGCTCTATGGTCAGTCCAACACGGATGAAGTTAACTCGTTCTGTTTCTCGAAACCTTTTACTTTCCTAATCCAATTGAAATGGAAGCAGTGGAGCTGTCAGTGCAATGTTTCACTGTTGGCGTTCAATAAGAGCATATTACGAAGTGTGAAATCAAACCCTAGTCTTCATTGACAACTGAAATAATTTAAGGAATTTTATTTACCGTTCTGCCTGAAATGATACTTGCATATATTCATCCTATTACTTTCATCCTATCACAGCTAGACGCGAAACTGCATTGGAGATGTTTCACGCCAACCATTTTCCCTCTTCCTCCAGAGTACATTGTGGCGTTTAATGGCTACTTTACAGTCAAGGCACGCAACCACTTCATCAACAGTGCTCTGAAGAGCTCAGAAGCCCTGGACTGGCGAATTGTACCCCGGGAGAACCCGGCGAGTGACTTCCCCAGTGACTTTGAGGTGGTGCAGATCCGCCAGGCCTCTCGCAGCAGCTTGCTCACTCTGGAGGACCACCCCTACATCAAGAGGGTCACTCCCCAGCGCAAAGTGTTCCGCACTCTCAAGTATACGCCTGACGGTGAGTCTCCATACGCCTGTAATACAAGCCAAATGAAAAAACATGTATAACATTTGGCAAGTTTGTGACAAATGGCTACACACAAATCAACGATTTGTATCTTGATGCTTTGCCGCATGCTTTGATATAAGTAAATTATATTGAACATAATAATTGTGTAAAGTTTAAAATCTGTAGAAAATATACCCTAATCAAAAGGTATTTTGTCTTTAAAGTATCACTCCAGACCACTAAACAGCTCAAAATCATTTTGGCCACATTTTTCTGACAGTCACAAAAAATTCCTTCTGAGCACATTCGGTTCACTACCTGGCCACCATAAGTTTTCCATAAACCTGCAGTGATGTCACTGCAAATTTTTTTTTTTAAATGCTAGCTTTGAAGCGAGTCAATATTTGAGTCAATAAGAGAATAAAACAATACAAAAAAAAATTAGGAAATCAACCAAACTCCTCCCCTGAATCTAGATGTATTTTCGAAAATGTTGCAGTGACATCACAGCAGGTTTTTGGAAAGCATATGGTGGCCGAACTGGGAATTACCAAATGTGCTGAGAAGGTGTCTTTAGTGACTGTCATGTTGAACTTGATCAGCACAATGGTTTTGAGCTGTTTAGGGGGCTGGGCTGATCCTTTAATAGAATTAAAGTATTACACTTGTATTAGTGTATGCATTGCCAGACTAATTAGGTCAAATTTAAATAATAATAAATAAAATAAAACATTAATTCTTCAAGGTCGGGGGGGAGTCCGTCTGGCACCATCTTTTGGCCTCTGGAAAGGTCATACTTTGACCTACAGTGAAGTGCCTTATGGTTTTGGAGTCAGCAGACTCTTGACTTTTATGTATTATGTCATATATTCCAAAATAATACAAAAGGTTATGTCTATTTCTTGTTGTATTAATGGTAAATGCATGTAAACCATAAAGAATAAGGCTTGAATGAGTGACAATATTTGGGAGACAACCCGGTCAACAAACAATATGTCCTACATATTTATCACTATTTTCCTATAAGTATTTATAAACTCAACCATTTCCCCCTTCCAAAGATTGTTTTTGTGCATGATGATGTCTTATATCATTGCAAATTTGGTATTTTGTTATTTTCGCTTCCTGCCTGTAATGTTTTTAGTAAAAAAAGAAATAGTTGATGAAAAATGACAGACTTTGACACGCGATATCTCAGGCTCTAATGAACCCACATAGATAATCCAAGCATTAGTGTCTAGCATGTATGGTTTGAAAATGTAGATAATCGCATGTACAGTCATACTCAAAGGTTCTGAGAATGTCACAAGTATGGGTCTCCACAAAGTTTGCTGTTTCAGTATTCTTAGATCTTTTAGTCAGTAGTTACTATGGTAAACTGATGTATAATTACAAGCATTCCATAACTATCAAAGGCTTTTATTGACAATTACATTAAGTTTATGCAAAAAGTCAGTGTTTTCAGTGTTGACCCTTCTTTTTAAGACCTCTGCAATCTGCCCTGTCATGCTGTCAATTAACTTCTGGGCCACATCCTGAATGATGGCAGCCCATGCTTGCATGATCAATGCTTGGAGTTTGTCAGAATATGTGGGGTTTTATTTGTCCAACTGCCCCTTTTGAGGATTGACCACAAGTTCTCAATGGGATTAAGGTCTGGGGAGTTTCCTGGCCATGGATCCAAAATGTTGATGTTTTGTTCCACGAGCCACTTATCACTTGCCTTATGGCAAGGTGCTCCATCATGCTGGAAAAGGCATTGGTTGTCACCAAACTGTTCTTGGATGATTGGGAGAAGTTTCTCTCAGAGGATGTGTTGGTACCTCTCTTTATTCATGGCTGCGTTTTTGGTCAAATTTGTAAGTGAGCCCACTCCCTTGACTCAGAAGCAACCCCACACATGAATGGTCTCAGGATGCTTTAATGTTTGCTTGACAAAGGACTGATTGTAGCGCTCACCTTGTCTCCTCTGGACAAGGTGTTTTCTGGATGGCCCAAACAATAGGAACAGGGTTTCATCACAGAAAATTACTTTACCCCAGTCCTTAGCAGTCCAACCCCTTTACTCTATGCAGTATATCAGTCTGTCCCTGATGTTTTTAATGGTGAAAAGTGGCTTCTTTGCTGCCCTTCTTGACACCAGGCCTTCCTCCAAATGTCTTTGCCTCACTGTGCATGCAGATACACTCACACCTGCCTGCTGCCATTCCTGAGCAAGCTCTGCACTGGTGGTGCCCCGATCCCGCAGCTTAATCAGCTTTAGGAGATGGTCCTGGCACTTGCTGGACTTTCTTGGGCACCCTGACGCCTTCTTCACCATAATTGAACCTCTCTCTTTGAAGTTCTTGATCCCATAAATGGTTGATTTAGGTTCAATCTTATATATATCCTTGCCTGTGAAGCCCTTTTTGTTCCTTGCAGGTAACCATGGTTGGCAGAGGAAGAACAATGATATCAAGCAACACCCTCCTTTTAAAGCTTCCAGTCTGTTATTTTAACTCAATCAGCATCAGAGTGATCTTCAGCCTTGTCCTTGTCAACACTCTCACCTGTGTTAAAGAGACAATCACTGACATGAATGCAGCTGGTCATTTTGTGGAAGGGCTGGCTTGCAGGAGAATTTTTTTTAGGATTAAGTTTATTTTCATGGTAAAAAGGGACTTTGCAATTCATCTGATCACTCTTCATGACAATCTGGAGTATATGCAAATGGCCATCATCAAAACTAAGGCAGCAGACTTTGTAAAAAATGTGTGTGTCTCATTCCCATTTTTTAACAAGACTGTAGATAATCGGCTTTGACACAAATATGCATCAAAAGACCTAGAAGGGTTTAAGCATTGCAGAACATTTGATATGCTGTCACAGTATCATGTTTTATCAATGTATTAAAATGCTTGCTGAATTCTAACTTATCCACCTCACTGCTTAACACCACCCTCAATACTCTCCTGTTCAGCTGCTGTTCATACCTCTGTGGCGCTGCGCAACAACAGTGCTGTGACCCACTGTCTATAGTTTCTACATGATTTAATTGAAAAAGGGCAATGAGAATTATCTTCAAGGGGAGTGCACTCTAAATCCCTTGCATTTGAGGTTTTATTCAATTGACATTAATCAGACTAAAATGAAGCTCACACATTTACCTCTCGGAAACATTACGAGGTGGTAGTGATTATGATTATGGAGGCAAAGAGTCGTATTGATGATGGGGTGATTACTGGAGAGTCTAGGTGTAATTTAATGACACCTTATGGAGAAGCCATCAGCAGCTATGTCAGTGTCACCACATGAGGGAAGAGAAAATGGCTGACTGGCTTCAGTTGGGCCATTTCACATCAACTCAGTGCTGCTTGATTGCCCACCACCACCTCAAACTCGCCTTCTGATTTTAAGGCCCCTTCCACATGAACACTAAAACGCTGTATCTGGGGCCTATACTACGAAGCAGGATTTGCGGTTAGCGAGGTAACTTCAGGTTTAACCCTGGGTTTTCAGTATCACGACGTTGAGTTACCGGGTTACATCGCCATAGAAACTTATGCTGCGAACCTGGAATAATGGAATAAACAATTGTAATGAGGCATTTATAAATACACAGGTGGCATTTTATTCCCAGCTTTTCTTCCTGCTTTATGTCTGGATTATATTTTTTGTGCTCTTCATATTTCTCAAAAACTATCAAGTTGAGCGAAATATGCGGCTCTCATAGACTTGTCTGCGATTGGTCCATTGGTGCTAACACTGCCCCTTTTATGTGAACGCGCTCATCACTACATTGGGAAATCCTGGGTTGATTTAACAAATTGAGAACCACCGTCGTGACATCCCTTACCTAGATCGCAATTGTTAGGTTCAGTGAAGCCAGGTAATGAAAAGAAATCCAGGGCATGTTGAACTTGCTTTGTAGTATAGGCCCCTGGTCACTGAGACCAAGCTTTCTTGAAAACTCCAGCCAGGGTGAAGTTTATAAACTCTGGTTACAGTGTTGTCATGTGGACGGTGAAACCGAACATTTTGGCCCCAAGTGCGCGCTATTATCTCCTTTGTGCGCCACTATCTGACATTAAACAATCTCTATTGTTTACATGAGGAGAGTCTGTGCAAAAAATAAAATAAGTCTGTGCAATGGCGGAAGTAGCCAAAATACCGCTGCTAATAACTGTGCTAACAGGGCTTACAACCTGTATACCAATATATGCACAGTTATCGCATTATATTGCTGAACAGAGGCGTCAGAAAATGGATGTTGCAATTAGCTCATTTTTTCAAGGTAATGTACAGAACCAATGTGTAAGGTGCTTAAACCACATATGCAAACAAAAACATAAGCAAACATTTATTTATTAGTAGAAATTAGTCTTTGCAAATTCACATGCTTAATTCATTTAGGCGTTTTCATGTTTACAGCGATGGGTGCTGCTTTTGCCCCTACAAAAATAGATTTTGCCAATCTATTCTTGGGGCACTGGAAAGAGATTTATATTCATGTTTAAAAAAAATCCATGTCACCATCATGTTGTTCTTTGGAAAATATATAGGCTATAGATTATATCTTACCGATATGGAATAGCACATATTCCCCTCACAGAGTTTCTCTCTTAACTCATCAGATCTGAATTTCAAATGAACAGCAGAGAGAAATCTAGAAAGGCTAGACTTTTTAGATATTAACATTTTATAAAAACGTTGATATTTTGGAAACTACCATCTACCTCAAGCCGCAGAGTATAACACACTTACACGCAGACAGTAAAAATCATAGACACCTCATACAGAATATACCAGTTGGTCAAATCCTTAGACTACAACGTAACTGCATTACTGCAGTAACTCCAAATACTAAAGTATTTTATTATCTGAGAACCGGGAACAAATACAAAGTTCATAGTGTAGCATGGTATTTTCCCACCCATGTTGTTGTTATTCTTATGATGAAAGATTTGCTATATGCTCAGCAGACTTTGTTTTGATGTAAAAACTACATGTATTTTAGAGACAAGATAGTAATTTAAACTACAGTCATTTGTTTAATTATAGACGTGTAAAACCATTGTTGAATTATTATAGAGACCATTGGAATTCGAACAGGAGGCTAAATGCTTTAGCAAAGCTAGTGGCTCAGCAGACTTCCTTTTGACGTAAAAAATAAAATAAAGTATTTTATAGAAAATATAATAAACAAACGCATTGGGTTAGTGCTAGGGGCACTATTCAGTATGATCAGATCTCATTCAGTACAAGTATATGGATGTGTCATACTTTCCATACACTCGCGCATATTGCTCAAAGGGTTGGAGTCATAATAAATTTGTTTAAATTACGTTACATATATGCCTACCTAAAAACAGATGAATACTGTAGATGGCACCCAGATTGACATAAAAGCCCACCGGAAGAATAGTACAGTAGGCTATATAAACAGCATTCCACTCAATTTATTGGTGATAAGTTGGAAATATATTTCTAAATATGATTGCATGATGTTGGAATACAATTTGTTCAGTAGGACAAATATCATGGCATTTATTTCTGCTAAATTATGGCACTATTACGGATGAGATGCCTATTTTTTTTTTATATTCGTTTGAAGAATAGCATATTTTTCAATGCAATACAATTCTCTCCTTAGCGAAGTTTTACACTTTACCCGTCAAGTGAGTAACTACAGAGTTTGACAAATATTTCACTCATGTTGCACTACATGGCACCTTCTGTCTAGCTCAGAACAGTGGATGAACCTCATTGTAGCTTATGTTTCCCCCAGGTTTAAGAGATGAATTGGAGTAATTTGGGGTGTGTTGATATGCAAATCTTTTGGTTTTAATAGAAAATCTTATCCACTCAAGCACGGTTTAAAATTAATCTCTGATCACATGAAATCACAAAAACGCCCGATCATGCGCTGTCAAGAGTATACCAAACCAACAGGTAATGATATAACCCCAATTGTAAAGCCATGTTGGCCAATCAGAAGCCAAAAAAAAGGTTATTACCGGTAGGTCTCGTCCAAAACCGGCGAGGTCTGTGTCGTGGGAGTGTAGCGTAGTCATAAGCAGTGACCGAAGTAGCATTGCATTCTGTATGTCTTGTATTTAGTTTCAGTGAAAAAATAAAGTAATGGCAAAGGCTACACTATAACTGATATTAGTTACGCTGCTTGCACTTCAGTCATGTACTCATCTAAGTCATCTGTGAGTAGGCAGAACTCTTGTTTCATGAATCTACTTCACCCTGTGTACGGTAGATATTTTTCCCTTTTGGGCCACCCTGTGTCAGACAATGCGCAAGCTAGCAGATCTTCCTGTCTGCTCTCTCGTGCGCTGTCGGCTAAACTGCACTACTGCTGGATAGACAGTCTCGTGTCAAACTCTAAATAACTATTAGCTGCTTCTGGCAACCAGGTACACTTCCAGGTAACGATGGATACAGTGATGGTAAAGCAGTCAACTTAGCTAGGTTTCTTGTAGCTTGCTAAGTTAATGTTGCACTCTTTAAATAATTCAGTTAACTTCAGAATATCTTCATTGTTGTGCAAACTATCAAAGCTCTGGTTAGGATAACAAATCAATGTTGTTGCTCTGTCTAGCCAACTTACATTCTCAGAGGGGAAGGGGGGGTTCGCATCCTTGTCACCTTTTTCAGCCCTGATCAGTTTGCAACCCTGTTGAAGGTGCCAGATTTGGAGACCAACGTGGCAAGCCATAGCCAGGCTCGAACCACTGACTATCATGATGTAGCCTGTTCTGCAACGCAGTGACTTACCACACTATGCTACGTGGACCCCCTTTTTCTATTTTTTTTGGCATGGCTCATCGGTACGGGTACTGTATAGGAATTATAGCTCTTTGTATGTGGTCTCCCCATTGCTCAGATTCAGCCAAATGCTGCAAATCTCATTGGATGGCGCTTCATGGTACAGATTGACAATATTAATAACCAGATTCATACTGGGAATGCAAAAAAAGGCAATTTTAAAGCAATAAAGAGGAGTGTTCTGGAATGGCCAAGTCAATCACCTGACCTGAATCCAATTAAGCATGCAATTAACTTTATGAAGGCAGAAAGCATGAAGAACAAGCATGAACTGAACTGTAGACCGCTGTGGTGAAGTCCTGGCAGAGCATCACCAGGGAAGAAATGCAGCATCTAGTGATTTCTATGGGCTACAGATTTCAGGCAGTCATTGACTGCGAAGGATTTGCAACCAAGTATTAAAACTAATTTATTACATAATTGTTTGTCCTATTATTTTGATCCCCTAAGATTGGCAGCCGTTATGTAAAGTTGGTTGTAATTCCTACACAGTTCATACATTAATTTTGACGTCTCTTAAATTACATTTACAGCACATTTTAATGGTTTCATTTCAAATACATTGTTGTTTTGTACATAGCCAAAACGATGATAATTGTGTCACACTTGAAATACATTTAATTTCCTACACATGGTATTTCAATGTGGTCTCAGTGTTGTGTGCAGGCCCATGTGGTGCTGAGGGTTTGGTTTGCACTGGGCTTCAGTGATCATTTTGTATTTAGGAAGCATTGTCTTCCTGTCATCCCTGCCTCAGCTCCAGACTCTGGGGCTCCGTGCAACAACGACACCCGCTGGACCCAGAAGTGGCAATCCTGGCAGTCTTCCCGGCCACTGCGACGGACCAGTCTGTCTCTGGCATCCGGGTTCTGGCATGCCACGGGGCGCCACTCCAGCCGCAGGCTACTGAGGGCCATCCCCCGACATGTGGCTCAGATACTGCAGGCTGACGTCCTCTGGCAGATGGGACACACCGGTAAGAACCTCCAGACAGCAGGGGGCACTGTGTGTCTGACTGTTAGTTGTGGGTTATGGTTATTTCTCTGTTTTTAGACTAACATGTCTGCTGTAGCCCAGGTCCATTTATTTCTAGTGTTTCTCTAAATCGTTTTTGTTTGTGTGCAGGTTCTGGCGTGAAGGTGGCTGTGTTTGACACTGGACTCAGTGAGAAACACCCTCACTTCAAAAATGTGAAGGAGAGAACCAACTGGACTAATGAAAAGACACTTGATGATGGTAAGGTCATGGGTTTACTTTGTGAGTTCTCTGGTTGTGCCTTAGTGATCAGGTTATTAACAGTGTGTTCCATCTGTTTCCAGGCTTGGGTCATGGCACCTTTGTGGCAGGGGTCATTGCCAGCATGAGAGAGTGTCAAGGCTTCGCCCCAGACTCAGAGCTCCACATCTTCAGAGTGTTCACCAACAACCAGGTGTCCTACACCTCCTGGTTCCTGGATGCCTTTAACTATGCCATTCTGAAGAAGATTGATGTCTTAAACCTCAGCATCGGTGGCCCAGATTTCATGGACCACCCCTTTGTTGATAAGGTGAGTGATAATCCCAGGAGCATTTGAAACAATGACCCCGTCTATGAGTGTGTCCTTTTGTGAGGTTTGAGGATCGTGTGTTTGTGCACCAGGTTTGGGAGCTGACTGCTAACCGAGTGATCATGGTTTCTGCCATTGGGAACGACGGGCCGCTGTATGGGTATGTTCTGAGGAGTACTGAATACTGACTGTTACAAGATGGAGATTAAAGGAACCAAGATCACTGTGAAATCCTCCTTTGATCAATGCGTATGTCTCCTAGTACCCTGAACAACCCAGCTGATCAGATGGATGTGATTGGTGTCGGTGGGATTGATTTTGAGGACAACATTGCCAGGTTTTCATCCCGGGGGATGACTACATGGGTATGTGTCACTCACATCCCCTGTGCTAACCCTCCGCTAACCCCCCTAGGTGACCTCTGTCCCGTCACTATCAGTACTAGACTATACATGTTCTGCTGTTTCAGCCTGTTAAGAATGGGAACAAACATATCGCACCCTTTTTTTTATGGAGTATTTGCGGAATGCAAACATTGTCTGTTTTCTTCCCCCCCAAGTTCTCGGTGTAGACTCAGTTCATTTAACACGGTTCTCCACATCGACTGGTTTCAGGAGCTGCCCGGGGGATACGGCAGGGTGAAGCCCGACATTGTGACGTACGGCTCGGGTGTGAGGGGCTCCGGTATGAAGGAGGGCTGTCGCTCTCTGTCTGGCACCAGCGTAGCCTCTCCTGTTGTGGCTGGAGCGGTCACCCTGCTAGTCAGGTAACACTTCTCACCTCAACAGGAGCGTTGTCTTCATGTGTCGACATAGTCAAAGTCAGAAATTCGAAACGTTAAGTTTCTTCCAAAAAATGTGGCTTCTTGAGTGCGTATGAAGTAAATAGGAACAAAACCTCCAGTTCCCATGGTGCACATGGAGGCGTAGTATTTATATAAGCAACGGATGTGGAGAAAATATTTGTTTTCTAATTCCAGCAGACTTACTGGCTGTTTACAGCTCCCTCATTCCTTCACACCTCCCTCTCACATGTCCTTATCTGTCCTCCATGAGAGTGTGTTTATCTGGAGAAATCCATGTATAAACATTAAAGAATTTGTTAAGGTGATCTGTTGCAGTTTATGATTTAAACCACAGGTACACACTAATCTGGGAAAAACTGCTTTTGTGGATCATGCCCGTCATGGAATGAGTTACCTTAAACTTGATGTTGGTTTCTATAGGAAAATTTAAAGCGATTTTAAATGAACGTGTTATTGTTGATTGCAATTGTTTTGTGTAACCGTGTTCTACGTGTGTGTGTGTGTGTGTATATATTTGGCTGTATGTTACTGTGATTTTGTGAACAGGACTCAGCTGTAAAAGAGACCTTGGTCTCAGACTGATTTCCTGTATAAATAAAGGAGTTCAAAAACCTTTTCTCAGCAGTTGTTAGGGACAGGATAATAGTTAATGTCCTAAAGGGCTGATAAATGGCAAAAAAGTATTTAGGATACAGTCACTTTTAACCAATCAGGCTGGTATGAGTGGCATAATGAGAAATGACAAAGCTTTACATACTTTAGCAATAATAAACATGTATAGATCAACAAGGACATGAACTTTTAAACAGAATCAATCTAGTTTCCCTCCAAGTAAGGGTTGGAATGCTAACATATACGTTCTAGCCATGTAATTCAGTTCACTTTCTGAGTCCTTGCTATATTGAGTAGTTGCTATATTTTCCAGCTAGTCGATACCTAATTGAAATCAAATATAATAGTTGTAATATGTGGTATCCCAGAACTGATTGGCTCAATGTTTATTTGATTTTGGTCATTGAAAGTAGAAATGCACACCTCACATTTAAAGAGGTGAAGGTGCAAGAAACCATAGGAATCATTAGAAAGCTATTAAGGTGGCAAATATTTCCAGGCAGAAAAACTGTTATTTAATAGCTGAGCTTTTGGTAAAGTGGTAAATGTTTTTTCCATGGCAGAGAGTGCTGATTGGTTGGATGGTGGCACTATATCACATGATAATGCTACCTTTACAAGGTCACTTCCTTATTTCATCAAGTCTGTTAACTAACCATGTTTTAGTACAAGTGGTACAAGTTTAGTACAAAGGTGTCTGTGCAGTAGTTGATATTATTCAAATCAATTGTATGACAGGTGGTGACCGTTATGTACAAATACTTATTGCATCACCAGCAACTGAATTTGAGTCATGTTACATTCTTTTAAAATTTGTATTATTATTCAGGAATAAAACTGCATTCCAGAGAAGTTGTATACTTTTAAGTTGATTTTTAAAGCAATCACTGGCTTGCCATTTTACCGTATGACCATAGTGGGGCGCTGCATCCTTTGCTAGGATAGTTCCTGGTTGTTAACCTGGTTGTTTTTTCTACAGCACGGTATTGAACAGAGAGCTAGTGAACCCAGCTAGTATGAAGCAGGCTCTAATCGCCTCAGCGCGGAGACTCCCTGGAGTCAACATGTTTGAACAGGGCCATGGGAAACTAGACCTCATCAGAGCTTACCAGGTCCTCAACAGCTACAAACCCCAGGCCAGGTACTGCTACCCCTCCGCAGGCTCGTACACGCTCACCTTACATCCTATTGACTTACCAAGGCTCAGCATCCAGCCTCATTCCTGCATGACTCTTTCTGATGTTCGATGTCATGTGACCCATTTTCCTGACTGAGTTAATTGTTTCTTCAGTCTGAGTCCCAGCTACATTGACCTCACTGAGTGCCCGTACATGTGGCCCTACTGCTCCCAGCCAATCTACTACGGGGGAATGCCCACCATAGTCAACGTCACTATTCTCAATGGCATGGGTGTGACTGGCAGGATTGTTGACAAGGTGCTTTTCTGTTAAAGGTCTCATGTCAACATAAAAAAAAATGCTCTTTGTTTTCATGCTATTTGTATCATCTTCCTAACTCTCCTTAATTGTCTTTGTCAGCCCATCTGGCAGCCGTACCTGCCACAGAACGGAGACCACATTGACGTGGCAGTGTCCTATTCTCCAGTGCTCTGGCCTTGGGCTGGATACCTGGCCGTCTCCATCTCTGTAGCCAAGAAAGCGGCGTCATGGGAGGGGATCGCCCAGGGTCATGTGATGGTTACAGTGGCTTCTCCTTCTGGGAATAATGTGAGTACCCAGCGTTTACCATTAATTACTGGAAGATCAGTGACATCCTCTGAGTGAATCCCCTGGGGATATGTGACTTGTTTCGAATGGATTCAAGGACTTACATCACTTCCTGCAAGGCTCCAGACTAACATACTTTACTGGTGCTTCTGGGCCTTTCAGTGAGTGGAACAGCATCAAATCTGATCACAACCCCAACAAAATTCTTATACATACAGTGTAAAACACATTTGATGTATGAATTTGTTCGTGCATAATGATTAATTCAGTAGTTTCATTAGTTAGATTTTGTGTTTAGACTACCCTTTTAGGACCAATAAAAAACGAAATGTTTAATATGAGCCTCTCCTTCAGAAAAGGAGGGCATTGATGTTGTAGACTTGCAAAATTATTTAAAAAAAAATGTAATATGGATGTAAAAATGTTTTTGGGTGAAATTACAGTCTCTGATCAGACTTTGAGGCACTCATACTGCGTAAATGCACGGTACATTAAGTCAATATGTAATGGAGAGTGTCGCTAGACTGTTTAAAATGCAGCCTCATTCTACTGTGCAATACTTAATCTGATCCCAGCGTTTAGTAGATATTATTGTATACAAACAGACATCACGTTTTTAAAAGAAACTCACAAGAATTTAGAGATTGTACCTGTAAATACACGGGTTGTCTGCTCCGTGCTTCAGAAAAATAAACATAGTCTTCACGGGAGGCATAGTATAGTGGTTAAATTACGGGTTTGAATCAAAAGTGTGGACAATTTTTGTGAGGATAATAGAAATTCACATTTTAATGTTTCAGAAGTTACAGTATTTTTTTAAAACAGAAATAGGTTTTATTTTACAGAATCATTGTTTAATTGTGAATGAATAAATAATTTAGGCTAGAGGTGGGTTTTATGGATAAAAAAATAATTGTAACATTAGAATACAGAATGAACTTGATTTGTTGGTAATACTCATTAGTTTTATCTAAAAGAATATGTCCACTCTTTTTTCGTACCTGTCTCCTCTGCGAGATGACACGTGGCGCTCTAATCCATTACACTATACAGTATATAATCAAAGGAAAATAGCAATATAATTTCATTATGGAGTAAAGCTGCATTTGTGTATTTACACAGGTAATCTTTAAAGATTTTTGGTGAGCTTTTCTGAAAATGTAATGTCTCTTTAGATACAATACTATGTAAAAAACTTTATTGATACAGATATACACTATGTTAAGCAAGTCGAATCATAAATGGCTGTGAGCCAAACACAGCTTTGTATTAACAACTGTTGTGCACACTGATGCAACCTGGTGGCCAAAAACTGCATGTTTTTAAAAATAAAACCCCCTGTGGTAAGCCGTGTTATGCATCACTATTTTACTGACAAGATTGAGATGTCTGTACTAAGGATTCTGGCTTTAAGCTACATTGGGTTATGTTAGAGTGGCCTGGGTGAGTGTTCTGACATTTATTCATTCTTTCTCAGTCGGAGGTGGGTGGGGAGATGACCTCCACAGTTAAACTGCCAGTCAAGGTAAAGATAGTGGCTACGCCTCCTCGTAGTAAGAGGGTTCTGTGGGACCAGTACCACAACCTGCGCTACCCACCAGGATACTTCCCTAGAGATAACCTGCGCATGAAGAACGACCCGCTGGACTGGTGAGTTCCTGGTGGAAGACAGCAGTTTACCTTGCTTAGGTTTAAGACTGAAAATTCAGCTGTTTCAGGACAGGTTTGCACTAAAATTTGTTAAAGTTGCCATGTAACATTTTTACTTGATTGGGGTCTGGATTGTTTCTAGGAATGGAGATCACATTCACACCAACTTCAGAGACATGTATCAGCACCTGAGGAGTATGGGCTATTTTGTAGAGGTTCTGGGAGCACCCATCACCTGCTTTGATGCCAGTCAATATGGTGAGATGTTCTTTTTCACTTAATATTGATCCACTCTTCGAGCAGTATCTGCCAGATCAGGACATGAAGGGCTCACTGTGCCACGATTTAAAGCAAGGGTTTGTTTGCCTCTGTTTTGTTTCTCAGTTTTGTGTCTGTGTGTGTCTCTGTGTAGGGACTTTGATGATGGTGGACAGTGAGGAAGAGTACTTTCCAGAGGAGATAACCAAGCTGCGGAGGGACATTGATAAGGGACTCTCCCTTATCGTCTTCAGTGACTGGTACAACACCTCTGTGATGAGGAAAGTCAAATTCTATGATGAAAACACCAGGTAGGTAGTGTAACCCCACCGTAGCGTCTCTTAATCTCCCCTCAAGCTCTCATCAAACATAAAAATGTACACGGGCATTACACCTCCACATAGCCGGTTTCAGTATGGTTGTCGGTAGCCTCCAGGCTAAAGGAGTGTTAGCCAGCAACTGCAGTTTGAATGTCATTACTAATGGGGGTGGGGCAGCCAACTGGAAGGCTTCAGGGATCATTACTTCAGGTACCACATACCGTTGATGTTCCCATGAACACGAATTCACTCCGGCTGCCCTGTGATTCAGGGTCTCTAGCTGTGTGAGTGCTTTGCTAGGGGTTAGAAACTATATTTAAAAACAGAAGACCAATGTCTGTACCGTGTGGACTAATTATACAATATACCTTTTCGGTGAAATTCCCCATTTTGAGTCAATATGTCATTTACGTGAATCGTGTTGATCCGATGAGTTTTTATATGGGATGGGCGGGGTACAAAAGATGGTACTGCTAGAATGCTACAATGGACACTAGTTTTGAGGTAGGCAAAGTTTTTTTGCCAACGACGTAATATGCTGTTTAAATAACTTAAAATCATGTACTATTGCTAACGTAACGTTAACTTGCCAAATCAAGTTGAAGTGTGTCGTGATAAACTTCTAACATTACACCATCAAGTCTTTCCCAACCTGTTTATAACTGATAGCTAGCCAGGTTGTTAGCATGTCAGCTGACATTAACATCAGTGAATTGTTTTACAACGTTATAGTTCAGAATCAGAATAATTTAGCTGACTAACTCCCACTGCAAAGTACTATTGTCTGCATATAACACAAACAGAACACGTAGGTCACTCTTTAAACTAAGATATCGGTGTTAAGCCGGATACAGTGCCTCTGTGTGCCTGTGCCTGTAATGCACTTTCATCGAATCTATCAATCTGCTAACGGGAGTGGGTGATTTCTCGCGCACTGCGTTTGAATTCAATGCCCATATGTTCAGCGGAAAGTCTTGCATCCAAAAACCAACTGTTTGCTTGAACGTGATATCGGCCTTTCTCGAACAGTAATCTCATTCCCAGACACTTTTGCCCAATCGGCTTCACAATAGAGCATGGGGATGAGGTTACTACAGTAACAACAGCAACGTCAAGTAGATTGTATTAATTTTATAAGCATTTCATGGAGAGAAAAGCAAATATTAACTTTTACCATGTACTGGTGTGTTGGATGTGTACCGTTACATTAATTTAATAGCAGATTTGTCTATTTTGTCAATAGGAGCATGCTTATGGTAGTATGGAAAAACATGATATATTATTCAGCTGATAATTAGCTCATAGCCATAATATGAGACTGTATACCATTGGTTTGAGAGGATGTCACTTTTTTTACTGCTCTATTTGTGTTTATGAAAGCAATGAGGCATTTCAGGGTTTTGTGATACATTGCCTATATACCTCAACTCAGTGCTGTTTCCAGGCACCCTGCAATTCTTCATCCCTAAGATGAGATCTTAGCCATGGTATATTGGCAATATACCACAACCCCTTGTGCCTTTGTTGCTTATGTATACACTCAAAAGAATATATATATGTTTGCTAATGTGAATGGCTTGGCAATTGATCTGTATGTGTGTACCGTATACTTGCACAAAAACAAATGCTACTTGTTTAGCCTAGTTGGGTACTAGTGTTTCTGTTTACTTCTACAGTATAACATAACTGATATTTTGTTTATTAAATAAAGGGTCACATATCAGTCACTGGAGTGATAAAAAAATAAATTCATAGGCTTCTGTTCTTGTGGGTTTCGCACACTGAATAGGTTTATTTTACTAATTAAATGTTAACTCGATATACACAGAATTTGTGCCTGTTGCCAATCAAGATGTATTCTGAAATGTTGCAAATGTATTTTATTTTATCTGTCCCACCAAAATATTTAATAGGATTATTCCCTTCTGGAACATATTTTCATTTAAGGTGGGCGCTGTTCCAATCACCCAGCGTTGTATTCTGTCGCCCCCTGTGAATAGAGTTCCTAAATGTACCTAACTCACACTGAGTGATTCTCTGAGTGATTCTCTGAGTGATTCTCTGAGTGATTCTCTGAGTGATTCTCTGAGTGATTCTCTGAGTGATTCTCTGAGTGATCCCCCAGAACCCCCTAAAGGGGTTTGGTTTTTCAAACGTGTGACCTTTTTCACCTCTTGTGAGATGGCAGGTCTGATAAATAAATAACTCCTACTTAATAATTGAGTAAAACAGTTGAAAGTTACCTCATGCCAGTGATTTCATAGGCATCACAGTGTCATGGAGCCTGATTTGTGTGCGTCTCCTCAGGCAGTGGTGGATGCCAGACACAGGGGGCGCCAACGTGCCGGCTCTGAACGACCTGATCTCTGTGTGGGGGATGGCCTTCAGCGATGGGCTGTATGAGGGAGACTTCACCATGGCTGACCACGACAGTAAGAACACACTGTTTCAGCCACAGTGCAGCACACATGGGCACATTTACCAATGCAATTGAAGTGGACTGTTCTTATTATTGATTAGTCACATTCTCTCTTCAGTGTACTACGCATCAGGCTGCAGTATTGCAAAGTTCCCTGAAGATGGGATTGTGATTGCCAAGACCCTGAAGGATCAAGGTACAGCAAACACCCAGTACCACAACACACCTGACCGCTGTTATCATACAGATGTTTCAGTATTCTGTATATTCTCACCCACCTGCCGTCTGTTTCTCAGGGCTGGAGGTCTTGAAGCAGGAGACTGCAGTTGTGGATAACGTTCCCATACTGGGAATGTACCAAACACCGTCTGAAGGGGGAGGTCGGATAGCCCTTTATGGAGACTCCAACTGTATAGATGATAGTCACAGGCAGAAAGGTAAACACTGCACCTGCATTTCTAAGCCAGGCTTTATTCATAACTGGTGCAGACGCAAAGATTTAAGCTCCTCATCACTTAATGTGTGGTGTTGGCTATTGTGTTCTCCCCACAGACTGTTTCTGGCTGCTGGATGCTCTGCTGCAGTACACCTCCTACAGCGTGACTCCTCCCAGTCTCATCCACTCTAAGAGCAGGGTGAAACCTCCCACCGTCACCGACCGCCCCCTCCCAGAGAGGCTAGAAGGTGAGACAGGATACTCGTTTTATGACACCTAGAGGGTACGACAGGACACTAATGCTGTGCTATATCAAACTCAAGTCATGCTGGCCAGATGTGGCTGCTGACAGATTTACAGTGGCTATCAAGTGTAAAGAACGAATCATAAGAAAACGTGACATTTCAACCTGACATGAAGCACAAAGTCAACAAGAGGATCGATGTCCTTATATGGCCCTGTCAGAGCTCGGACATCAATCCTATAGCACAGTGGTTCTCAACTCCGGTCCTGGGGACCCACTGCCCTGCATGTTTTAGACATCTCCCTGCTCCAACACCTACTTCAAATGAAACGGAGACAAGCTTCTACACTCATATATATATACCTGGTAGCCTCAGTGGTGAAGCTATGAGACGTCTAAAACATGCAGGGAAGTGGGTCCCCAGGACTGGAGTTGCGATCCACTGCTATAGGAAACCTGTGAAATGACCCAATGAGTTCTGTGCACAGGAGATCCGCTCTCAATGTTTAGGTTTTTTACCCCATTTTTTTACCTTCCCAAATCCCACTGGAAGACGAGGGACATGCACATGATTCAACGAACCACGATGTGGCAGGATAGATAATTCAACTTACCGAGCCCAAATCTTGGGCAGCGCTATTTCAATTTGCGTTGCCGCGTGCTGGGGTCTGGGCAAAGTTGAGCCACAGTCGGGCTCGAATCACTGACTATCATGACGTAGACTGTCCTGCAATGCAGCAACTTAGCCCACTACGCCATGCGGAGATCCTTTCTAAATTTTACTGAGTTTCAACTCTTCTACAAAGACCAGGGGTTAATGCAATATCCAGGTGTGCTCGGTTGTTTGAGTTCTATCCAAACAGACTTACTGCTGTAATCATTCAAAATGTGCTTCCACAAATTATTAGGTGACAGTTATGCATACTTATGCAATCAAGTTTTTTTTACTTAGCATTTCTTTTCATAAATATTCTTGGTACAATCTTTTAGTAAAGTAAAAAAAGCTCTGGCATTATTTGTCTTGACGTCATCCTCTACATTAACGAGATCTGCATTTTATAGAATGCAGAGTGCCAACCAGCAATCCATTTACATCACTGAGCTCCCACAGCAACACACACACACACACACACACACACACACACACACGCACACACACACACTCAGCCACCCATAGCCACAAGCCAGCCAGTGTGCGGCATGTATCATCATTACTTCCTCACGGCCCAACTGTTCTCCGCTGGCCAGACGGGCTGTTAGAACCAAAGGTTAAATGTGTTAGGCTGTATGCTAATGTCACATTTACGGTGCAACGGATTATTGCTGTAGTCGACAATAGAAAATGCAATCTTGGTTGTCAATTTTCTATTTATTTAGTTTAAATGACTAGGCTGGCCTACTGAAGGGCTGCAAGATGCAGACACACAGCCTTGTTATAGCATCTGAGTCAGCAGTCATGTCACTACTTTCTGAAATTACAGTCTGACACGCTCCTTTTATTCAAGATCAATCAAACTGCTTTATAGCCTGCTGCTGCCAGCGTCTGTCCTGAGTTTCTAAAATGCAGGTTTTTAAAACATTAAAATGAATAATCCCCAATTGGTCCCACGGAGGGTGGTGACAAATGGCTCGGTGCCTCCCAGGGTTAACCCATAGACAGTATATAAAATGGACCAAGCAATGCCATTGATTTCCATGAGAAAATTGCCATTGAGACCAAGTGAAGTCAATTAGAAGCACTTTTCCGGTGATGGCTGAGCGTACTGCGCAACCTCAAACTGAACTTGACGACGTAGATATGATGTGAGCAACCTTTCTGAAAGTTGTAAGTCTTCTCGTATCTGTGCCAAGAGAAATCTGGATCATTCCGAAATATTACTTCATATGAATTTACTTGCCACATTCCGAAGTATTTCTAATCCATCAAAACAATGCTGAAATATTTTGTTCCGATGCTTTTCATAGAGTATGGGCTTCTCTCTTGACTGTATGCCTCCACGTCCCCTGATTGCCTGCGAGCTTCTCCTGGACTATACAGTAATTTTTCTACTGTGTGACAGAAAGTTGCATGGTTATGACACAATCGTTAGCCTATTTTTACAAAAACGGCTGCTATTGGACCGTAACGTGAGATACAATTAATGGAGCATTTTATACATTGTCGTGTTTCTTTAGAAATAAACAATGGACAAAGTCTTTAAACTCTTCAGATCGCTGTTGAAGTGATGCTAAAATGAATGGGAGTCTATGCAATGCTAATGGAAGGTGATGGCTTGTTAGCCTCAGAATCTCCCCATAGGAGCTTCAATTTCCGGGTGCTGGCTTACCCCCTTGGTTGAAACCGGTACCTCTGCCCAGGGCAATGTTGTTGCTCTCCAGCAATGCCTTGTGAAAGGTAGATTGCCTGCAAGCTCAATCATGGTTGTTGGCTGTGAACATACACTCATGTCTGTATGACAGTGAGCTAAGTTGCTGCATTGCAGGACAAGCTACATCATGATGGTCAGTGGTTCAAACCTGACGATGGGTTCTTAGACCTCTAACATGAGGCATTGCAAAATTGGCATAGCGCTGCCCGGGATTTGAGATAGATAAGTCTAATGATCTACCTTGCCACGTCGTTCTCCAATGACTCCTTGTGTGCAGATCTGGTGCCTGTAAATTCACAAATTCACAGAAGTATAGTTGGTTACCGTAATCATCCCTTACATGAGCTGACTGAAGGCTTCTGTGTTGAATGAGCCTCTAGGGTTTCAAACTCACCATCTCCTGCATCACAAATTTATTGCATCGCTGATTAGCAACTTAAACCGCTACACCACATTGGCCGTAGGATTTTCCTTGAATAACAACTGTTTTCAGCGAGCGGCTTCCAGAGTTCATATATCAACTTAGAAACACAATGCTCTCCGTTACACATTTTTGTAGCGCATATTGAAATTGTACTTGAATATATTGTATAAATACAACTTTTCACACAGGATTCAGGAACGCATTCTGGAGCAAAGAGTACACACCTGTATGGAAAGCCATTTTTGTCAATATTAAATAAATAAATATTGCTATAAAATAAGTCCTGAAATAAATAAATGACACAATAAATATATAAATATTTAAATATAAATATATAAATGCAGTCCAATAAAATAAATAAATTGTTTTTTATTTCATAATGGTGTTTTTCAAAGGAAACCTTTTATTTCAGGGGACTTTTATTTCACAATTCCACATTTATTTATTTCAAAGCACTCTTATTTCATAATGGCACATTTCATAATATCCATTTGTTATATTCAAATGAATGGGGCGTGGTTATCTCGCAGATTCAAATCAAATCAACAGCACCCGTATTGAAGACGTTATTGAAAAACTCGGGCGGATAAGTGATTTAAAGTTGTAATTAGTTTGAGACCGATTGAGCACTGTTTTTGTGTAGAAGATGTCATAGAACCTTCAAGCACAGGTGCGGGATGTCTGCCTATGGAAATTGCAAGTGATACATGCTCGCTACCTTTGTGTTGTTTGGTCTATCAACCTGAGAAATCGCGGATCTGTTTGGTGTGTCAATGCACGATTTAGAGAGCTCCTCTGAATTGTGCTGGGTAACACACCAAACAGATCCGCGATTTCTCGGGTTGATAGACCAGAAAACACAGAGCAAGCATATCTTCATAAGCTTATGACATCTTCCACACGAAAATGGAGCTCAATCGCTCTAAAACAATATATTTTCAAGATCACTTATCTACCCGAGTATTTCAATGGTCAAATTTACGGGTGCTGTGTGTTTGAATCTGTGAGATAACCACGCCCCATTCATTTGAATATAACAAATGGATATTATGAAATGTGTCATTATGAAATAAGAGTGCCTTGAAATAAATAAATGTGGAATTATGAAATAAAAGTCCCCTAAAATAAATAAAAGATTTGCTTGGAAAAACAACATTATGAAATAAAAAACAATTTATTTATTTTATTGGACTGCGTTTATATTATTATATTTAAATATTTATATAATTATTGTGTCATTTATTTCAGGACTTATTTCATAGCCATATTTATTTATTTAATATTGACAAAAATGGCTTTCCATACACCTGTTCGTTTATTAACTTTTACAATAGAATGGAGATGCAGGATAGTTATTTGATGATATCTCCATTATCTTAAAACAGCCTTTAGTTAAATTATGAAATTAGTTCTACTGTATAATAATACAATTACATTTGTTTAATGTAGTCTCTGTCAGAAATAGATGTTATAGTACAGAACCGTTGTTTAATTGTGAATTAATACATTATTTAGGCTAGAGGTGGGTGATATGGATAAATAATAATCTCTTGATATTATTTGGAAATTTTGTGGATAGGCTTTTTGGTGATATTTCTCTGCTTTCTTAAAACAGTATTAGGCTATACAAAGGAATGTTGTGTTCATGCAGGATTCTACTTTTTTTAATCAGGAACAAAAACGAAAAGATGACAAAGTGATGGGTCACATCGTAGTTTGATATGAATTTACATCCAATTCATACAGTAATCACATCGGCTTTATTTAAATTAAGATATTAATTCTACTGTATAAGAATACAATAACATTCATTTAATGACAGTCTCTGTCTAAAAAAATCAATATCCCTAGAAGGGATCGTAACTCGTACACTTCTGCATCAATGGTAAACGACAAACCCACTGCGCCATCTTGACCTTAATGCTTTTAGCACAAAACATAACTGATATACTTCTCATTTAGGTAGTGTTTTTTTTCTAAGCAGTCTAGTGCCCCTACGTATTGGTAATAGTCATTTTACCTAAATGTACCAATTGGTGACACTGTATGAGTGTGGACAAATTACACGTAAATTACACTGTAAATGTTCGATTTTTTGCATGAACAGTCATATTGTCAAAATGAAAGCCGAGATTGTACAGTTTCTGTTTGCAAACTTATGAGCGCAACTGTACATACCAAGAATATATGTCATCCTAGTATTCTCTACCCTTCGTCCTAAACAGACTATGCAATATAATTTAAAAACTATCCTAACACTGCTATAGGATTTAAAAAAAATGCAGAGTATTGCTTAACGATTAAGACTCCCGGAACTAACTCGTAGAAAAGATTTTGTCCTCTCCATTCAGGTATCGCCCCAACCTTCTATGGTGTCAAATGGGATCACTCTCTTCTGGCTAAAACAATTAAAATATGCAGAACCGGTGTCGTCACATTTACATTATTAAATTATTCCAAGACATTTGGTTGCCAACATGGTGCTAACACAATTAAGACAAAAGAACAGGGCTTCCCACATTAACATGTATGTGCCGTCTTCGGTATTGCTATATACACTGACAGCCAGCTAAACTCTCTCCTAACATCAAGACTCTGAAGACAGTCTTTTCCACGTCCACAGGTTTAATGACGTTACAAGGAAAGTGTGAAACTGTAACAAACAAAGACAGACTAATCAATTCTATTCTAACTTTTAACATACAATATACTGTAGTCTACAGAATGCTCAGAATCTAAATTAATCAATTCATATATTTCCTATCTACCATTAGACAATACAATTCCTTACTATTAAACTGATAGTGATTGTGGTAGTGATTTTGCTGTACAAAGATATTTTTTACATGTAAACAACCTAACGGTCATTCATACAAGTGTAGCCTGTCCTAGGACTTATAGTTACCTAGCAACTATGTAACGTTAGACATAGTGCTAACGATAGTGATTATTGACATTTCTAATACAAACTTAACACAAAATAACACTGACAAACTAATGATCTATTAACCATGTAATTATTTAAAAACAGTGAATGACTACATACCAACGATGCGACTATAGGCATAAATGTAGACAAATGTAGCTGTAGTTGGCTTGCTACAGGACAAACATAAATCACTGAACCGTTAGTTTGTAGCGTTCGTTTACTTCATCACTACAGCTCACGCGACATAGCGGTTACCAGCTGAGAGTCTTAGTGACAGCAACGTATATATAAAGAACTCATTAAAACTTGAGGCAAATTAACATCGTACTTTTAACAGCTTATTTATAACAAAACACTCCCCGCCTGACGTGAATACACGTCATCCAACAATCTAAGCACAGTCCATTTACTTAAACATCTGGAGGTAGGAGAAGCACTATTTCAGTGACTGGCCTAAGAAAGAGAACAGTGCCTCCTGGTTTAATAACCTCAACCTGTCACACTTTTCCATCTTTGCTAGGGAAAGTCTGAGTTATCAGTCCAAGAAGCCAATCATTTCTTGGTACTTGGCTGTTCCTGAGGAGAACAACACGTCCTTGCTGGATGTTTGTATGGATGCCCTGACATTTTTTGGGGGCCTGCAGTGTTGGGAGGAATTGCTTCCTCCAGCAGTCCCATACGTTGTTGGACA
This sequence comes from Umbra pygmaea, assembly GCA_016801145.1. Taxonomy (NCBI): domain Eukaryota; kingdom Metazoa; phylum Chordata; class Actinopteri; order Esociformes; family Umbridae; genus Umbra; species Umbra pygmaea. The sequence goes on along the minus strand of JACXGM010001100.1, from coordinate 27,526 downwards.
GGTGTTGGACCTGTCGCCACTGGGACTTCTATAGATCTGCTACTCCAAACTCGCCAGCATGGAGCATGACGAATGTTCAGCTTTTGCGCAAGAAGAGCAGCTGGTGTGAGTTTGAAAAAGTCATCAGGGTCTGTTACAGGAACAAGAGGCCTAACGTTGATGATTGCTGCCACTTCTGCCATGAAGGTTACCAGCACTTTGTGTGTAAGTTTGTTTTTCAGCTGTAGAAACATTGAGTCCAGAATTCTCCTGGCAAGTCTGATCATTCTTTCCCAAGCAGCACCACAGTGGGATGCATGTGGAGGATTAGAGGTCCAAGTGCAGCCTTGGTCTGACAGGTGAGTCTTCACAGCATGGTCCTTCTTGAACATCTTGTCCATAAAGCTGATAAAGTGCTCTCTCCTTCCGGGCCTCTTGTCAAATTTACGCTTGAGAGACATGAAACACCTCAGCGCTTGTAGCCTGTCGTCAGGGAGCCGCTGGCGTGGAACCTTGAAAGGTAACGGTGCCACCCAACTGTTGCTTGGGTCTTTTCGCAGCCCTTTATCCATTATCTTCATGAATGTCGCATCTTAAATGGAAGAAGCCACCTGGTCATCGTCCTTGGTCCGCCTAAACACTGTGCATCCCAGGTGGTCGGATTCACATGTAGGTTGATCAATAGGATATGTGGGGGGGTGACTGGTGACCTGGATGTTGCTGAACTTCTCTTTAACATGGAACACATTAGGGCATGACTCAAAGAGAGTGGCGCGTTTCAGCTCTGTGGTGTTTGTGTGGAAGGCGTTGATCGTCAGAGGTTTGTGGACGTTACCTAGACACACGTTACCAACAATGACCCACCCCAGGTCCAACTTCTGTGCGTAGGGCAGGTTGTGAGAGCCGTTCACCTGCTTGCGGATTTTATGCACTCTGATAATGTCCCGTCCTAAGAGAAGCATAATGGAGGCTTGTTGGTCAATTTCTGGGATGAGGTTTGCCACTGACCGTAGATGAGCATGATGAAGAGCCACTTCAGGTGTTGGAATTTCATCTCTGTTATTTGGGATGTCATTACATTCTATGAGACTCGGTAGTGAAATGCTAACAGATCCATCCAGCGATTCCACTTCATAGCCACTGGCTCTTCTTCCTGATGATTCCTTTACTCCAGCACATGTTCTAAGTGTGTAAGGAGCGCTTGGGCTTTGGTCATTGAACACTTCAAAGAACTGAGTGAGCCAGTGACCTATTGCTCTGCTCGTCAAGAATCACATAGAGTTTCACTGCCTTTTCTCTTTGGCCAGCTGGATACACTTTTACGAGGCATATTTTAGAGCACGAACGGTCTGTTAGATGTGCACCACAGACTTTTGTGCAGTTATTAGTCACATGAGACTGGGAGTGAGACCGGTAACCTTCCTGCTCCTCCCCGCCGTGCACAGGAGCAGGGTCCGCCTCTTGCATCCAGGGTGCAGGTCCAGGGTGGAGTGCTGTGTTGTCTTTCGCTTTTACATTCAGAACACTGAATTTTGATTCTGCAGTTCTTTGCTATGTGAGATGTGGAAGGACAGCATTTAAAGCACACATTGTTCTCTTTTAGCAGAGTTTTGCGCTCTTCAATGGGCTTTTCTCTGAATGCACGACATTTACGCAGGGGGTGTGGCTTTTTATGCAGTAGGCATCATTTAACGATGTTGTCCAATGTTGTTGGCGGCTCGCCAGTGTCAGATGTTGCCCTGGGAGATACCTCTGTTTTGTGGACAGAGACGTCTTGCTCTCTGTTTGGCTTCCAAGCTGTCTTCTCGGTCTTAGAAGACATGTCTGCATGTGTAATGAAGCTGAAGCTTGGATCATTCATGATGTCAGCCTGCTGGCTGACGAAGTCTACAAAATAAGCAAATGGAGGGTATGGCACCCGGTTCTGCCGTTTGAAGGATGCACCTACCGATGCCCACTTCTCTTGCAGACGGAATGGGAGTTTCTGTACTATTGGGTTAACTCCTCTTGCCGTGTCTAAGAAAGAGAGGCCAGGCAAGTCTCCTTCAGCTTTTGCTGCCTGTAGTTCCATTAGTAGGTCACTCAGCTTCATTAGCCATATGTTTGTTCAAGCCTGTCCCACACCATAGTCAGTCCTGCTTCTGGATGGTGGATATGTATTGCTCTTATCTGCTCAACATGCTCTGATGACTCCTTGCCAAGCCATTTTAGCAGAAGATCCATTTCCTCACTTGGTGTCAGGTTTAAACCGCTGGTTGCGCTCTGAAAGGAACGTTTCCATGCTCTGTAATTTTAAGGTTTGTCATTGAATTGGAGTAAGCCCGTAGCCACAAGCTCACGGCGTGCTAGATACCTCACAAATTCATTTATGTGTGAGCTGCCATTACCGGGGTTTGGTGACACAGGACAGGGAAAAGGATGGCCATTGTAACTCTGAGGTCTGAATTGGTGCACAGGAGTAGTGTGCTCATCGTTGAACCCTATGTTTGGGTCATGCACACCTTCAACATGCCTGGTGAGTGGCTCATGAACATCCTGATCAGCATAGATGCAGGCCTGCTGTGAAGTAAGATGAGGTGGAGCAGTATTATTTTGTTGTGGATGAATAGGTCTGGCTTCATGTTTTAGACATGGAGGTGGGATGTTGTAGCTAGGGCTCTGTGCTAACTTTGCCATGATGTTGCTGTCATCACAAAACTGCAGTACTGATGTTCTTTCTATGAAGTGAGATGTAACAAATTGTTCTGTGCGTTGTGAGGGCTCCAACGGAACAGAGTCTATGATCAGCTCACAACTGGGTTTCTCACCATTCACGTTAACTGCAGCCTCAAGTGATTCAGCTTCAGCTATGGCTGCAACTGCCTCTTTTCTATGCTTAAGCATTTCCATAGATGCTTCCAACCTAGCCTTTTCCAGCCTTAAATTCACTTCCTCTTCAGCGTAAAAAAGACGTGCTTTTGCTGCTTCGGCTCTCGCTCTCGCTTTCACTGCAGCTGACCCACACGATGATACACTGTATATTACTGATGAAGCACGAGAGCGTGTTTTTAATGAAGATGCTACTGGCTCCATGGATTGTTCTGCTTGTGTACTTCTATTATGCAGAATCTGTAGTGTATTTTTAAGCAGACACTATTGGCTGATCGTCCACTAAATTGCGTGTGACGACGTAACGGTTAGCCACCAGCTTACACATCGTTATCTTGCCTGCTTGAGAAACGTTGTTTCACTGTGCCTGCGTGTGACAACGTAACGGTTTTAGCCACCACCACTGCGTTATCTTGCCTGCTTGAGCAACGTTGTTTCACTGTGCCATCTTCGGTATTGCTATATACACTGACAGCCAGCTAAACTCTCTCCTAACATCAAGACTCTGAAGACAGTCTTTTCCACGTCCACAGGTTTAATGACGTTACAAGGAAAGTGTGAAACTGTAACAAACAAAGACAGACTAATCAATTCTATTCTAACTTTTAACATACAATATACTGTAGTCTACAGAATGCTCAGAATCTAAATCAATTCATATATTTCCTATCTACCATTAGACAATACAATTCCTTACTATTAAACTGATAGTGATTGTGGTAGTGATTTTGCTGTACAAAGATATTTTTACATGTAAACAACCTAACGGTCATTCATACAAGTGTAGCCTGTCCTAGGACTTATAGGTACCTAGCAACTATGTAACGTTAGACATAGTGCTAACGATAGTGATTATTGACATTTCTAATACAAACTTAACACAAAATAACACTGACAAACTAATGATCTATTAACCATGTAATTATTTAAAAACAGTGAATGACTACATACCAACGATGCGACTATAGGCATAAATGTAGACAAATGTAGCTGTAGTTGGCTTGCTACAGGACAAACATAAATCACTGAACCGTTAGTTTGTAGCGTTCGTTTACTTCATAACTACAGCTCACGCGACATAGCGGTTACCAGCTGAGAGTCTTAAAGTGACAGCAACGTATATATAAAGAACTCATTAAAACTTGAGGCAAATTAACATCGTACTTTTAACAGCTTATTTATAACAAAACAATGTATTCCACTGTTTCCCATTACGGGGCGGGACATTTGTCTCCTTGGTGCTCCTACCTTTAGAGAGTGGAACATAACATGCAATCTCGAAGCATATTTCATCATTCCTCCCTTTATTGGACATTCATTAAAAAACGAATCGATCCAATGACTATGATGTTACTAAGTTGTTGGTCGACCTGTGACTGTGTGATTCTGTGAGGAGGGGGACGACTTTGCCTCCCCCTGTGTGTCTGCTCATTTGAGGAAGCAAATGGCTGCTAGGTGTGAGATATGGTGGGGAGACGCCAGCCGACAGCTTGCATGAATTTTCATTCTAAAACACATTTCTCATTCCACTACAGAGCTACTGTCTTGATTGTCTCTAATTTAGCACACCTGATTCTAATAACTAGCTGGTTGATAAGCTGAGTGAGGGTACATGATGTGTGGTTGGAGTGAAATCCTACAGGATGGACGCTATCCAGCACCAGGCTTGGCGACAGGGCTGCTTTCATGAAGTCTCATTAACACAGTGAAAATATCAATCTGGTAATTAGTGTTGAGAGACCCATTCATCATCCCTGACCTCAGACTAAACAATGACAGCAGCTTTTATTCAAGTGTCAGTTTTAACTGTCATTGATTTGTGAATGATAACAAATGTACTGCTAACTTCTTTTACCATTACACTACCTAAACATAAATAAATGGTATCGTAACTGTATAATGAACCAACAGTTTACTTTAGAAAGCCAGCAGTGTTTATTCTGGCATTTCTGACGAATCTTGATTTGGCAGGAGTTTTTACATTTCGGAAGAGGTGAGATTTGGCCCAAAGATTGGCTCATTTCTTAACACATACAGAACCAGAACTTCAAACATCTGACCAGTAATCCAAGGCTTTAGTTTTGGGTTAACCAGTAGATGAACAAGCATTTTGAACAAGTTCAAAGGAAGGTCAAATGACGCACACACAACTTCCGACTGAAACATATCTAGCAGCTCTGCATTTATTCCAGCTTTACTCACTTCTGCTGTAGACATTTGGTTACTTCATACCAACTTTATTCCTCTCCTGGGCAGGTAATCATCTGTATCGCTACTCTAAGGTGTTGGAGGCTCACTTGGGGGACCCCAAACCCAGGCCCCTCCCTGCCTGCCCTCACCTGTCTTGGTCCAAACCACAGCCTCTCAATGAGACAGCCCCCAGGTAGGATACACCTTCTAACACATGGAACCACATTTTTTCCCTCAAGTGTTATTGCTTTGCTTCATTTCCATCTGCCTTTCCCCTAATCCTCTATCAAACTGACAAAATAATCCACTCCTTCACAGGATCTCCTTAATTGATTGCGGTCTAATGCTATCCATTGCTTTATTTGTTACACAGTAACCTTTGGAAACATCAGAAGCTGCTATCCATCGACATGGACAAAGTGGTGCTACCCAACATTAGAAATTACAAACCCCAGGTCCGGCCTTTGTCTCCAGGCGAGAGTGGAGCCTGGGACATACCTGGAGGTGAGAATATGTACTAAGTAGTGGTCAATAGCCCATGTGTCAGGTTTGTTGTATGCTGAGGCAGTTTGAAAATATTAAACCGTTCTAGCATCTGAGAGATCAGTTGTCCTTATTTTTATTCTTCAGTCAAGTAATTTGGACAGCACTGCGACTGTTACTCCACGTCTTATGTCACAGAGTAACCTTAGTGTCCTCTCTTCAGGTATAATGCCTGGCCGCTACAACCAGGAAGTGGGCCAGACCATCCCCGTGTTTGCTTTCCTGGGAGCTATGGTCGTGCTGTCCTTCTTTGTGGTGCAGCTCACGAAATCCAAGAACAAGCCCAAACGAAGGAAACCCAGAGTCAAACGGCCAACTTACCTCCAGCAGCAGCAACAGCTGGCACCAACGAGCAAGAACCCCACAGTGTGAGGGACCTGCCCGACCAGGACAAACTGATGGGCCATAGCACACAAGGCACAGAACTCTGCAGGACTGGCCCCCCTCAGGCACTGACTCTCTGTGCTTCTCTCTGCCTTTCAGACGAGGCTTTTGAATGAACAACATTAAGGGGCACTAGGTTTGATTTTGAAATATGCAGCAAAACAAAACCAGGATGTTTGCCGGAGGACCTTGACCCTTATGCCTAAAGCTTTTCATTCCACTGACCAAATGTAGTTTCATTGAAATGTGTCTGTCCCGTTTTTGTATTTATTGAATCAGTGCATTATCCCCTGATTGGCCTGATCTTTCATGGGTTTTCTTTACAAGTGAAATTAGATGAACTGGTCTGAACTTGAGATCCTGAGGTTTGATCTTAATTTTCAGGCATTTATGGGTAGTTAATTGATATTCATGTTTTTATATTTTCTATAATGAGTTCTGGTGATGCATTCTGTTAATATCAATCATGTTTATATCAATCAAGTTTATCTGTCAATGAAAGTAGCATTGATGTTCTTTTTCAAACATACAGTTTTTCATCAACTAAAAAGCTTAAGCCTTCTTTTATTGTTGTGACGCTTGTCACTATCCGTATCATTCTAATGACAGGAAAGACAATATGTTACTATCCAATGTTTTCAAACCGTCAAGAGGTGTTGTAATGTCACAGATGATCATACCATAAGTTGTCTTCCTAGTCTTCAAATGAATGGTGTACAGCATCTAAAACTGAGATTGTAGTATACTGTACATGTTTCCATTTTTGTGAGGCAGTATGTGAACAGATGGTGTGCATCGTCTTTAACATTAGAAACTTTTAGAAGTTAAATCAAATTTGTAACAGCTGAAGACTTGAGGTGGTGTTGTTGATGAAAATGGTCTTTGGCTACAATGCAGGATTAATGGACTTGTCATGTTTTGACATCATCATGGAGTGGTTTACAAGCTCTACTGGTAAGACAAGCTGTCCTTATCAATGTTAAAATTCTTGTTCAATTATCAAAAATGTACCTTAAAGGGTCAAGTGTGTAGAGTTTTGCCTTACTCTTTTGAATAACCAGCTTAGAAAAGCTGTAAAAACAACATTTCTTGAAATGTTAAAAATATAAAAAGCAATTTAGAAAGGACAATGATTATCTTTCTTGCCAGTCTCAGTGTGAAATTCTACAAACTGCCCTTTACAAGTAAGACAGACCAATACCTCTTACGTGTTACAGTGGTGTTTAAGAGTCCCACTGAGTGAGTGGATATGTCTTTGTTTCTATAGGGCTGTATTTTAAAGTGCTTTGTATATCAGTATTGGTAGCAATACTACAGGTCCTAAGGCTTCCCATCCCACAATAGCCTTCAAATTCCATCAGTGTAGTTGACTGAGGGTCACCCTCCTTGTTGGCCATTTATTCGTCTGCTTGTGGTAAGGCAGACTAATTCCATTAAAGGTGATGGGGGTAGGCTGGGCATGCCTGTTAAAGCCCTCGTCTGATCCACTTTTAATAGGGGAGAATAGCTTGTGAAAATGTCACTGGTCCCCTCTCGGATGATAGCCCACAGTGGATGCTAATTACCCATAGAACATGGGAACTGACCCTGTGACCAGTTATCTGTGGTTAAGTGGATTTGAAAAATCTAGTCTTAAACAAGGTCATATGACCCCTTATCCATTGGAAATTGGTTCCCAGATGCCAGGAAATGGAGTCACTGATTTCCCCTTGCTTACTTGCTTGCCTATGATTGCCTGCCGACCCGGACGTTCCTACAGTCTTCACCCACACACACCTACCAGGGAGCTTCACCCAAGCTTCATCAGCCAGAAAAGAAAATGCTGTGTGTGATTAAGATGTCTCCTGTTTTCTCAGGGGAGATTCATTTTTGCTGAATAAGCCATAGACTTCATTCAAACCCATGTTGCAGTGCTACATGTGCAATAGACAGTGGTTTACTGAGAAATACACTTGGCCTAAACTTGTTAAACTGAGTAACTCCCCTATCTGTAATAAATAATAACTGTTAAGGACTCGTAGTTGGTACACTAATAATGCGTTACGGGTGATCACTTTGAAATGAACATCAAGTGGACATGGTTAAGATCGCTTTGAGAAGTTGGGAAACACCTCCAATATCAACTCCTCCTTCATCCAGCCTACTTTCCAGTTCTTTATTTCTTGAGCAGATTCATGTGAGCATCCGTTGGCACAGTCAGTTGTTTGAGAGTATTGATCCGGTCTGCTCGAGCATGGAAGAGTTGGCGAGAGTGAGTATCAGCCTGCTGGCAAAGCCCACGCTCTGTCCGGAAAGCCCAAGACTTGGATCTATGGGAGCCATTTTCATCATGTTGAAGTCTGCGCTCGGGGCAGGACTTCTCAATTTCCCCTGGGCTTTCGAGAAAGCTGGGGGAATTCATGCCGCAGTTGCCGTGGAAATGGTTAGTGACTTCACCTACCCCGGTATGACGACGTACAATTAGGGTTAAAAGAGTAGAGATTCGTTCCTAGTTTAATATAAATTATTTATAGGCTTTCTCAAATCCTTATTTACTATAAATACAGTATACTGTCAGTCAAAGGATTTGTTTTGGAGGAGGTCATCATGCCTATTCACAGAAATTTGCCTAATCGATTGGCTACCCTAGGCCTACATGCTTCATCAGAATAATTTGCAGCTGTGTTGATCATTTCCAGGTTCTTTGTTTAGTGTGAGATATTTAACATGTCCAAAAGTCATGTTAGTAATAATTAGTCCTTAGTATTGTGTAAAAATCCATAATTGTAAAGGGGTCCATCTTTCACCTTTCTGTTACATTGTTTTCCTTTCCTCGTCTGTGTTGGTCCTTCCTCTCTCCTAGGTGTCCCTGGTGTTCCTCATCAGTGGGCTGGTTATCCTGGGCTACTCCTCATCCCTCAGCGGTCAGAACACGTACCAGGCGGTGGTTAAGGGTGTGTGTGGGCCTGCTATCGGGCAGCTCTGTGAGGTGGTCTTTGTGTTTAACCTCTTTATGATCTCTGTGGCCTTCCTGGTCATTGTGTCGGACCAGCTGGACAAATGTGAGCCTCCACTACATTATGCTACCAAGTCCTTCCTTCCCGTACAAATGTCTTTTTAGATAACAGGTGATACATGTGGATCATTCCTCATCTATCCCTGGAGAGTTTCTGTTGTTCTTGACAACTGTGGTCTAGCAGATTAATAATTATTTCAAATAGATGGATGAAAAACGAAATCGGGTGATAACAGATTAAATGGGGGGAAAAGCGGTGGAGGTTTGCTCTACAGGGCCAGGACAACCTGATAAAGCGGTATATCTTCAACATCAGTTATCTGCTACATGGTTCATGATGTTATGTTTGTGTTGCAGTATGCACGTCTCTGTATACCTTGATCACTGGACTGCCTGAAGCAGACATGCCAAACCACTGGTACACAGACCCACATTTTGTCCTCCTCCTCATGTGTGTTTTCCTCATCCTGCCTCTCTCCATCCCTAAGGAGATCAGTATTCAGAAGTACATCAGGTGAGTCCTTTTTAGTCAGTGTACTACTATGCACTCAAACCCTGTTTACCTGGTGTTGAACGTTGTAATTCATTTGGCACCTCGCATTCAACTCAACTCTTTCTCTGTCTTTGAAGTATTTTAGGAACTTTGGCAGCTACATATCTAACAGTTGCCATTATTGTGAAATATCACACGAGAGAGGACAGTAAGGTGCACACACCCCCCATGTACAGTACTGGGTGAGTGGTTGTAAACACAATTATTATTTTAACTTTCCGTTTGAATAACCGATGTACAAAAGTGAGACACAAAGGTCAACCATATGGATGCTAGATTGAAAGGTGTATATCTTAAGATCATTTAAATAGACCTTTATGATGTGTCTTTATGCTAGGACTTTATGATGGATCCATGTCTTTATAATGTGTATGTATGGTAGCTCAATAACTAGGTCTATAGGATAGTTTGCATCAAGGTCATCAGGCCTCTGAAGATCGAAGAGGATCTTGAATATAGTCAACCATTTCAGTCCTCTTCTGCTCTTGTGAGAGTTTAGAAATGTCATCTTCATGTTGACTGTTTGGAACTGCCAGGGCTTTTATGGCGCACTGTAATGTCAGGGTGATTAACAGGGAAACTATAGTAGACTGGTATTGCATCAAAGGTCAGAACAGGTAATGTTAAAAAGGCCCTTTAGGAAGAACCCCTGACATTTTCTTGTCATCTCTGTAGAATGAAGTCGTGGGCTTCGATGTTCACCGTTATCCCTACCATCTGCTTTGGATTTCAGGTGGGTACGGACGCCTTCAATCATGGATGGTTTTCAAAGTAGTCACTGGTTAAGTCTGGCATTTATCTTCTGGTCAATTGAGGAGCTATCTGAAGGTCATCATATCCCAGCAGAGCGTTGGGATATCCTCTTTAAAATGGCCGATCTGGTTCTCTGTTGAGTAGTTCTACTTCGGTAAGATCAGAAGGAATTTGGAAATACTGTATATCACTATTCATGACACTTCGTAGTTACGTGATTATTATTATTTTAATAATTCCAATAACTTCGGTAACACTGAAGGATTATCAAATAATATTATAAAATGGGATGCAAAGCACACAAACAAATCCCAGCTTGCTGAACACATTATTGAAGTGACTCTAAAGACAGGTGGATGGAAGAATGTTAGTGAACATTGGTTTAACCTTGCTTTTCTAATGTAAAGAATACTGATAAACTGCTGACTCATGATTTGAATGATTTAAAGTATTACAGTAATTGTTTGCATTGTAAGCCCAGTATGTTGTGTGTGTTCCAGTGTCACGAGGCCTCCATAGCCATCTACAGCAGCTTGGAGAACAGGAAGCTCTCCCACTGGGTGTTTATCTCTGTGATGTCCATGTTCTTTTGCCTGGTCATCTACTCCCTAACTGGTGACACTCAATCCTTCTTGATAGCAGCAAATGACTGTAGTAAACCAAGCAACTATAATGGAGTAGTTAAGTAAAGCTGCTGTCTGAATGTGTGTCTAATCCCTACTGTATTCAGGGGTTTATGGATACCTGACCTTTGGAAAGGATGTTGCAGCAGATATTCTGATGTCCTACGCAGGCAATGATGTGATGATGGTCATAGCCAGGCTGCTCTTTGGGATCTCGATCATCACAATTTATCCCATCACTCTATTGCTTGGCAGGTACCATTATTGCTTCAGAGCGTTTATAGGAACATTTTAATATTTCAGATCCTAATCTGTTTTCTGAGGTAATGGCTTGTTATAAAAACACAAAGGCTCCACTACGCACCCACATACATCTTTGTACAAAATGCCAAATTCAGTGTAGTTATCCAGGTTCTATGTGCTGGATACTAAACTTTATCTGCAACGTAAAAATCCAATATGTGTAACTTAACCAAAAATGAAGTGTTATATGTCTAGCTATTTTGCCATACCCACTGCATTAGTATGCACATCAGACCTTCCACATTATGCACACGCAAGAAATTACTTTCAAGGGGAACTGCCTGAATTTTCACTACTTTGCAGATTTGACAGACAGTAATATATGTAAAATATATTGAATTCATATTTATTTTCCAAAATCAGCATTATTTGACATTTTAAAAATAGGTTATATTTGACTCTAAAATCCATGATGTGTATATATAGTAAGACAATGTTTTGTAGATTTAATTGATGCCTTTACAATGTTGAGGAATTATATTGTGTCATTAATTTGTGAAAATCCTATGAAAGTATGAAACCTTAATATGACCGTATCTATTTGACGGCTTGTTAGAAAATGATAAAGGCACCATGTTATTTCTGGAGGTTTATTTCAACATATGCTAACATCTGATTTAAAACAAAACAATAAACTAAAAGTTGCATTGCCACATGCTATAATGTTATGCACAGCGCCCAAGGCACCTGTCATGATTGTCAGACTATTCATTTCTCTGCTTATCTTTTGTTGCCAGGAACAAAAAGGCCACCAAATCATGTCTAGTAAAGGCCACCATATCATATGGAATAGGCCTGTTTTTTTTTTGCTGGCTTGTTATATAACAGGGTCAATTAATTCAGCTCTAAATGTCAGGTGACTGCAGTGGTTTTGTAGAAGTAAAAATATTGTTAAATGTGTTTTTCCCGAGTACTAGTCACAAAAAGCCTGCTCTGTTATTTATAATCGATAATTTGGAAATATTTAGTTTAGTTAATAAAGTTTTCTGTCACCTATTTAGGCCCTTGTCTAATCTCAGGGAACATAATACAGTCATGGTAAAAATTTAGAGAATAACACAATTACAAATTTTTACAAAGTCGGCCTCAGTGTTGATGATTGCAATTTGCCTATACTCCAAAATGTCATGAAGAGTGATCAGATGAATTGCAAAGTCCCTCTTTGCCATGAAATTGAACTAAAAAAAACAATTTCCACTGCATTTCAGCCCTGCCACAAAAGGACCTGCTGCCATCATGTCAGCGATTATCTAGTTAACACAGGTGAGTTCTGACGAGAACAAGGCTAGGGATCATTCTGTCATGTTGATTGAGTTAGATTAACAGACTGGAAGCTTTAAAAGGAGGGTGGTGCTTGAAAATCATTGTTCTTTTGTCAACCATGGTTACCTGTAAGGAAACACGTGCCGTCATCATTGCTTTGCACAAAAAAGGCTTCACAGGCAAGGATATTGCTGCTAGTAAGATTGCACCTAAATCACCCATTTATCGGTTCATCAAGAACTTCAAGGAGAGAGGTTCAATAACAGTGAAGAAGGCATCAGGGTGTCCAAGAAAGTCCAGCAAGCGCCAGGACCTCCTAAAGATTCAGCTGTTGGATCGGGGCACCACCAGTGCAGAGCTTACTCAGCAGGCAGGTGTGAGTGCATCTGTACATGAAGTGAGGCAAAGACTTTTGGAGGAAGGCCTGGTTTCAAGAATGGCAGCAAAGAAGCCACTTCTCTCCAGGAAAAACATCAGGGACAGACTGATATTCTGAATAGGTACAGGGATTGGACTGCTGAGGACTGGGGTAAATTCATTTTCTCTGATGAATCCCCTTTCCGATTGTTTGGGCCATCTGGAAAACCCCTTGTCCGGAGAAAACAATGTGAGTGCTTCCATCAGTCCTTTGTCATGCCAACAGTAAAGCATCATGAGACCATTCATATGTGGGGTTGCTCCTCAGCCAAGGCTGAGTGGGTCACTCAAAATTTAGCCTAAGAACACAGCCATGAATAAAGAATGGTACCAATACATCCTCAGAGAGAAACTTCTCCCAACCATCCAAGAACAGTTTGTTGACGACCAATGCCCTTTTAGCATGATGGAGCACCTTGCCTTAAGGCAAAAGTGATAGCTAAGTGGCTTGAGGAACAAATCATCGACATTTTAGGTCCATAGCCAGGAAACTCACCAGACTGTAATCCTATTGAGAACTTGTGGTCGTTCCTCAAGAGGCGGGTGAACAAACAAAAACCCACATTCTGACACTCAAAGCATTGATCATGCAACAATGGGCTGCCATCAGTCAGGATGTGGCCCAGAAGTTAACTGACAGCATGCCAGGGTGGATTGCAGAGGTCTTGAAAAAGAAGGGTCAACACTGCAAGTATTGACTCTTAACTTAATGTAATTGTCAACAAAAGCCTTTGACACTTATAGAATACTTGTAATTATACTTCAGTATACCATAGTAACTACTGACAAAAAGATATAGGAACACTGAAACAGCAAACTTTGTGGATACCAATACTTGTTATTCTCAAAACTTCTGACCATGACTGTAATTTGAATGTCATCTATTTTATGATTCTGAACCTACTAACCTAGATTGTGGGATGATTGGCCTACACAAGTTGTTTGAATTTTGGATGTTGTCATACACAGAAAAAGAGAAAATGCATAATTCATCAGAACATATTGAATATTTCTTAGTTTAAAATGTTTTGATGTAGAAACAGGTGAATATGTGCCAACCTAAACACCTGTTACATCACAAGCTACTGTAGCAAAAATTATTGCATTTAATTTCTCATGATTTTACCCTTTATAGATATTCTGCCAACAATTGAGTAATAGTCAGGAAACATTATTGGTGTGTGTAATAAATTAGGCAAACATGCCTTATGATAAAATTCTGAGAACTATCCTGTGTTGGAGTAGGCGTAGTGGTGTAAGACCTTCCTCTTTGTCTCCACTACATACCTGTCTACCTAGGCCAGGCGTTCTACTGTTCTGTCATTAAAAATTAAACCCCTGAAAACAAAATAGCTCAATTTGCTTAACCACAGTATTATACATAAAAAATAACATCAGAACATATCTACATTGTTAAAATGATTTCAGTTCAAATATATTTGCCCCATGTACACTACAGATAAACCCAGATGCTATTGTATGTACAGTGAAGATCTTGTAACATATAGTATAGCACCTAGTTTTAACAGGAAATCTGTCAAATTGCACTAATTCTAGTTTGTTTGCAATACGGTTCAGTGCTTCTGTTTTGAAATTATTACTACATTGGAAATGCAGTTTGGAATTCCATAATTTATATGCCACCTAAAGCTTTGCCTCGTGTAAAACAACATAGTGTATGTTGATGTATTATTTTAGCATTTGTTAATGGTTTTGGGATGCCCAGGTACACAGTGACTCTCAGGAATTCAATCACTGGAGTGGTATGTTTCTCAAAACCAACTGAAAATGCTAAACAAATTTTGGATTCATAAATAACTGGCCAACAAATACAGATTAGGTTTCTAAATAGTGATGTTCTCATTTAATAAGAGTAGTTTAATTTGAGGCATAGTTAAACGACTTATTAAATGTAGTGGTTTGAGCAGTGAGTCTCATTAGAATTCCTCCTAATTTCCTCACACAGGTCAGTGATCCAGGACCCACTGCTGAGATTTCGTCAGCGCTTCCATGTGGTGACTGAGTCTTATGAGAGCCGTAGCCGTCTGGGGCTGACTATCGCCTGGATTACCACCACCCTCATCATCGCCATGTTCGTCCCAGATATCAGCAAGGTTATCAGTGTTATCGGAGGAATCAGTGCGTTCTTCATCTTCATCTTCCCAGGTGAGCAAAGTCATTGACACCATGTCTCTCGCTCTCCTGCACAGTGAATGGAAGCAGCAGAGCTAAGAAGTTTGTTAATATGCTTGTCTGCAGGACTATGTCTCGTATTTGCAATGCAGTCAGAGCCTGTGTCTTTCAAAACAAGGTGAGTTTAAACCAATCACGTTTATTGATTTAAACAATCCATTCCTTCATATTATATTCATCCTCCCACTGTTCTTCCCTCATCCACTCAGAGTGCTTCTTACAACGTGGGGGATGATCACTCTGCTCTGTGGAGCCTTCATCTTTGGAGAGAGCACCACCATTGCCATCATGCATCTTTTCCTTACAGTTTAACTACAGAGCTAAATAGACACTTGTGCCAAAAAACTAATTCCATTAAGGACTTTAAACAATTCTTTATAATTTTTCATACCAATTTCTTACCCACTTCCCTCCAATTTTAAATCAATGTCAATATTAGCACGTAATGTACAGTAGTTCTATCGTTGTAAAGGAAAAATGTGTCATGGTCAGTGTTCACCTTGATAACTTTTGCGTTTTGAGCTCTTCAGTAGAGCTTTACACGGAGCCACTAGATATTACGCAAACTGAACCGGAACCCAAGTGGGTCTGTGTCCAATGTTCTTTTCTCACATCTGGGTCGTTTATGATATAATTTTAGTGGGTCTTGGGCATGTGCAATTACGAGTCATGCAGTAGCTCAAATGGGTCTATAACACTAGTGTACTAACTTTGGACAACATTAAATTCACTAAGCTTTTAGCCTAGAGGGTACTTATCTAGCTAGATGTACAAAGGCTATTGAAAAATCATATGGAAAGTGGGAAATGTAGCCTTGCCAAATAACATGCTATCTGCCATTAAGTGTTTGCTAAGGCTTCAGCATTTCAGAAGTATACACTGAGCTCCATATTTAGAAAATAAACAGATGTAGCACAGCTGTACCCTGGAAATCCAGAGTTCTCGTGAGAGCACAATTTGAATTTGCTCTGCAAGTTACTCTGGCACAGAGTAATTCTGCTCATTAACTATGCCCTTGTTGCCGAGCTGCACCAATCACATCGGTGTATCTGATATAGGCGTGCCAGAGACGTGTTAAACAGATGACGACAGCGCTGCGACCGCGAAGTCATTAGTAAACATTGCAATTTGGCTACGGATGAACACCAGTTGTAAGATCGCAATAACACTAGTTGTTTAAAACTGCTTTGGCCACTACAATGAACGAGTTAGACTTGGCTTTTTGTCTAAAAGAGGAACAGAAGACGGCGCTCGAATCATTCCTTTTTAAGAAGGACGTTTATGCTGTTTTGTCGAACTGATACGGCAAGAGTTTAATCTACCAGTTAGCTCCGCCATAGTTGCTTAGCGAAAAACCACTGGTGATAGGTCGTAGTGTTATCCAATTGCGTACAAGGAGATTTTCAAATGCATACTTGGTGCCGCCCCTCAAGCTGGGTCATTTTCATTACTAGATCCCAGACCCTTATATCCTCCGGATTTGGGTCTGGATTTTTCCAGGCTAGCACAGCTGTGAATGTCAACACAAACTAGTGGGCAGTGCTCTTCAACTATGATGGACAAAATGAGAAAAAGAAATCCAGAAAATGTATTGGTAAATTATGGTGGAAAATAAGTATTTGGTCACCTACAAACAAGCAAGATTTCTGGCTCTTATAGACCTGTAACTTCTTTAAGAGGCTCCTCTGTCCTCTACTCGTTAGCTGTATTATTGGCACTTGTTTGAACTTATCAGTATGAAAGACACCTGTCCACAACCTCAAACAGTCACCCTCCAAACTCCACTATGGCCAAGACCAAAGAGATGTCAAAAGACACCAGAAACAAAATTGTAGACATGCACTAGGCTGGGAAGACTGAATCTGCAATAGGAGAGCAGCTTGATGTGAAGAAATGAACGTTAAGAGCAGATATAAGAAAATGGAAGACATACAAGACAACTGATAATCTCCCTCGATCTGTGGCTCCATGCAAGATCTCACCCTGTGGGGTCAAAATGGTCACAAGAATGGTTAGCAAAAATCCCAGAACCACACGGGGGGACCTAGTGAATGACCTGCAGAGAGCTGGGACCAAAGTAACAAAGGCTACCATCAGTAACACACTACGCCGCCAGGGACTCAAATCCTGCAGCGACAGATGTGTCCCCCTGCTTAAGCCAGTACATGTCCAGGCCCGTCTGAGGTTAGCTAAAGAGCATTTGAATTAACCAGAAAAGGAATGGGAGAATGTCATATGGTCAGATGAAACCAAAATGGAGCTTTTTGGTAAAAACTCAACTTGTCGTGTTTAGGGGAGAAAGAATGCTGAGTTGCATCCAAAGAACACCATACCTACTGTGAAGCATGGGGGTGGAAACATCATTCTTTGGGGCTGTTTTTCTGCAAAGGGACGACTGATCCGTGTAAAGGAAAGAATCAATGTGGCCATGTATAGTGAGCTTTTGAGTGAAAACCTCCTTCCATCAGCAAGGGCATTGAAGATGAAACATAGCTGGGTCTTTCAGCATGACAATGATCCCAAACACACAGCCCGGGCAACAAAGGAGTGGCTTCGTAAGAAGCATTTCAAGGTCCTGGATTGGTCTAGCCAGTCACCAGATCTCAACCCCATAGAAAATCTTTGGAGGCAGTTGAAAGTCTGTTTTGCCCAGTGATGCCCAAAACATCACTGCTCTAGAGGAGATCTGCATGGAAGAATGGACCAAAATACCAGCAACAGTGTGTAAAACCTTGTGGAGAATTACAGAAAATGTTTGACCTCGGTCATTGCCAACAAAGGGTATATAACAAAGTATTGAGATTAACTTTTGTTATTGACCAAATACTTATTTTCCACCATAATTTACAATAAATTCTTTAAACATCCTACAATGTGATATTCTGGATTTTTTTCTTATTTAGTCATCAAGTGTACCTATGATGAAAATAACAGGTCTCATTTTTTTAAGTGGGAGAACTTGCACAATTGGTGGCTGACTAAATACTTTCTTGCCCCACTGTATTCTAGCAATGAGTAGAACTGTATATTTTCAATGAAGAGCCACCAGGGGGCACAAATTCTTCTGGCATTAACGTTATGACAGAAGCTGGCAGCCAGCTACATGTCCATGCAAAGTGATGAGACCCGGGAGGAATCTGTTGCAGCTACACCCATCAGTGACTGTTTTCCAAGCCCAAAAGATTGATGTATGGTCACAGCAGCAAATATCCTTGGTATGTGCTACATCACCCCCTCAAGAGGACATTGGCAGTGTTAAGCCTGACAAACTCAAAAGTCCATCCGATTCTGTCAAACTAAAACCATTACAGTCTAGATTTGGTCTTGCTGTTGCATATTGTTGTTACAATCAGCTGGGCTTTTCAGGCATGTTTAGTTGATTCATGTGAGCCAGAAACTACATAAACTACAAGCATGCATACCCGAGAATGTGACACGGAATGGATGATTGACTCTACAAGCTCCGTGTATGAAGTAGCAATTTTGTTTTGTAACCATATCTTGCCATTTGTATGAATGTGATTTTGTAAGAATATCAACTTTTTTGTAACCATATAATTTTTTATAGTTATTTTTATGAAAATTATTAATGTGTGTACTTGAGCACAATCGTGAAGGACACTTGGGATCCTCTTACAAAATAGCCAATAGCTCCTTGGCTGTTGACTGTATCATTCTAGATTTCTAGACATGTTGTCCTCTCTTGGGGGACATGACTAAAGCCTTTCCAGGACCCGTTCTCAATATATGGCTTTTTATTTGCTTTTGAAAGCTGATGTAGAAAAAAGTATGTATTTTCTTTCTTTCATCTTGTGCCAGATTCACTGCATACACTTATTCTAATTTATTTTCTACATATCCACAGATTTCAGTCTTTTCTATAAAAAATATCAAGCATATGTTTCTCCTTGCGTCAGGTCCAGTGTAACAACAGGTTAACTTTGGGTATGTTTTTCAGGCAGAATTTCACAATCAGAGCCCAATCCTTAAAGAGCAATGTTCAGGTTGGCCACCTCAGTATAGCATATTATAGCATATTAATGATAATCAACTAGATTGAAGATATATATATATATATATATATTGATATTTTCATATGAAGCATTGCTAGCGGGACAGAGCCTGGCTTATAATGGGCACTTTTTCATCAAAATCCTGCTTTAGGTTTTGTGTAACATAGCAATTTCTACATATGTGTTTTTAAAATACCTCTTCAGACAACATTAAGTATTAATTCAGTCATAAATTCAACCTGCACATTGCTCTTTAAGAGGTTAAGTACTTGTAACTTATTAAATCACCTACTGTGTGATTTTCTGCCAATAGTTTATTTAGCAGATTTTTTGAGGTAGCTGCACCGTGTCCAGTTTTCTTTTCCTTTTTCTACCCTCAGTAAAGTTCTCCCAGATCTGAATGAATATGGGTCGGTTTTTTTTTCCTTATTGTGGTAATATTTGTAAATGAGGTTTTTAGCATTGGGGCTCCCTTTTTATGCATATCAAATCATACATTAAATATGTGTGTTCATTTTGAAAGTGTGACGACTAAATTGCTATGTGATTCAACACCATTATTGGAAACCTTGGTAAAGAGTAACAAAAATTACTGTTATTTTTTTATGCGGTTTATTTCTCTAAACTTTGAGTTACAATTTTTAAAAGAAAAATGTCATTCTTAAAAAAAATTTAACACTGTTCTATTTATCACTGTCCCCTAGCTTAGATAATGGAATTGAGTCTTCTACTGTCATATATGATATGGTGGGAAAACACAAAGTAGAAGCTCAGAGGCCAATCATCCATGCAGAATTCCCCCAGTTCCTCTATTTGTTTATACTAAACTCACCCAATGACATCTCCAGTAAGCAGATTATAGAGAGCATCATTTTCTGATTTTACAAACACATTTTAGATTGATTTGAATGCTTTCAATTATTTGTTTTTAGAAAAATAAAATATTACTAAAAGAAAATCTCAATTAACTGATATGATTAGCGCAATGAATTGCCAACATTTGCTTTACAGCTACAGGATACAGTCAACCAAATCCAGGTGGTAGTATGCACCCTTTCAGTTTGCATCAGGTACATGAGAAGAGAACTGGTGCTGGAGTTTGGTGTAGCGGACACCACTGACTGTGTCCTTTCTCTCGGTCTCCTACTACATACCTGTCCCTCTCTGCTTCATACTGTCCTGACATAAAAAAATATTTAAAAAGAAACACCCCAAATTATTTTACAGAATTTTAAAAGCTGATTACTTCTAAATAGAGTTCACCTCATTGGGGCTGCGTATACACACAGCAATGTGTTTGTTTATTGAATACATCTGTAATTATTGTTGTTTTATCATATGTTTTAATCTTTGTCATTGAAACCTTGTCTGAAAGAATGGGCATGTTTATATACTGTACCTTTAAATGTATTTATATACACAGCCCTAATTGGTGGATAAGATCTTCTAATCTGCAGTACATTTTCTCTTTGTGTGTGTGATCCATGTCTAAGTGTCTATATGTCTGTGTATAGTATGTGTATGTCTGTGTCCATGTCTTTAATTCTGTCTGAATAATGTCTACATGTCTATGTGTATGTGTCCATGTCTATGGGTATGTCTATCATTTTGGCCAAAAATGAGTTCTAAAATATCAAATGAAAGCTCTCAATGAGATCTATTCTGTGTCATAAGGACCCATCTGAAAACCTGACCAATTAAACAACAAACTTTAAAGACCTAAGTTAAAATTTTATGAATGTAATTTTCTTTGTTTTTGCTCTCCCTTAAAGTTTGTGAGATGTCACTTATTACTAGCTCCAAGCCTTCAATATTATCTCTATTTGTACATGTTGTGCACAAGGTATTTCGCAGATCCCTACTATACACAATAAATGTTAAATCATCATACCCCTTTGAAATAGTCAATTTTCTTTTGTAAAAAAAAAATATATATATACAGGTCCTTCTCAAGAAATTAGCATATTGTGATAAAGTTCATTATTTTCCATAATGTAATGATAAAAATTAAACTTTCATATATTTTAGATTCATTGCACAACAACTGAAATATTTCAGGTCATTTATTGTTTTAATACTGATGATTTTGGCATACAGCTCATGAAAACCCAAAATTCCTAGATTGGGGAATATTTGCCAATTTTTCTCTGCAGAATTGTTTGAGTGCAGACAAATCAAGTCCATACCCAGATTTTCTCTTGGGTTTTGGTCAGGGCTCTGACAGAACTGACACTTAAAGCGCAACTCTCGCCAAAATGCAATTTAATGTCTTTTTTTGAATGTACTCGAGTCAAATTTTCATTTAAAAGCATAATTAGGACGGAAACGCCACTTAAGATTTTCCTAATTTTTGGTTTCTGTCAAATCGCCTTTAGAACGGGAGGGATATGTGCACTACTATGACGGCATCAAAATCGCTTTTTTTAAAACATTAAGGCTCGACACAACATGAAACTTTGCTCGAAGTATCACCAGGTTCTGTACACATGAACTCGAGCATTGAGAACTTGTTTGTGTACACAGAGTACACTAAAAAAGGTTTTGCACAACTCACCTCATTTCTGCTGTCTGCCATTTTACCAGTCAAGGAGTGGAGAGGCACAGAATTCAAGTTGCTTGAAGTCTAGTGTGAAGTTTCCAGTCAGTGATGCTTTGGGGTGCCCATCATCTGCTAGTGTTGGTCCACTTTGTTTTATCAAGTCCAGAGTCAATGCAGCCGTCTACCAGGAGAATTTAGAGCACTTTGTTTCCATCAGCTGACAAGCTTTATGGAGATGCTGATTTCGTTTTCCAGCATGACTTGGCACCTGCCCACAGTGCCAAAATGACTGGTAACTGGCTTGCTGACCATGGTATTACTGTGCTTGATTGGCCAGCCAACTCGCCTGACCTGAACACCATAGAGAATCTATGGGCTATTTTCTAGAGGAAAATGAGAGACACCAGATCCAACAATACAGACAAGCTGAAGGCCCTTATCAAAGCATCCTAAGCTTCCATAACACCTCAGCAGCACCACAGGCTAATTGCCTCCATGCCATACAGCATTGATGCAATTATTCATGCAAAAGGAGCCCCGACCAAGTATTGAATGCATGAATACGCTTCAGAAGGTTTTCTGTATTATAAATTCTTTATTCTAATATTTTGAGATACTGGATTTTTTTTATTTCTATGGGCTATAAGCCATAATCATTAAGATTGAAATAAAAGATGGCTTGTTATATGTCACTTTGTGTAATGAATCTGGTATGTAAAGGTGTCCCATTTTGAATTAAATTATAAAAAAATAACTTTCATGATATTTACATTTTTTTTAGATGCACTTGTACTTGAAAATGCATGACTCAAAACCATTCTCCCTCTTGCTAGTCAGAACAAGATAGGAGGGAGAGAGAGATGGGCGTCAGATAGCTCAGTGGTTAGGAAGTCAGACTTATAGTTGGAAGGTTTCCGGTTCGATTCCCAACTGCCAAATGTCATTGTGTCCTTGGGCATGACACTTAATTCTAAGTTGTTCCAGGGGGTGGTCCCTGTACTTTGGATGAAAGCATCTTCTAAATGATTAAATTGGACAAAATGTAGATAGGAGCATCAACTAAGTCAGTGTACTGGTGAATGGATAGATGAAATAAGCCAATAAATGGAAAGTATTTTGAGTATTAAAAAAAAAAGTTGTTTTTATTTTGATACATGTTGTGGCTGCTGTATGTTTTTAAATACATGGGTATGTATCTTAGCCCATCTTTGCGCTGTGTATTCTTTGCATTGCCATTCACTAGTAGTAATGGACTCATCATGGAACAGACGGTTTTCTTATGAAGTAATCAAAACCACTACAATTTATGTCAGGTGTGGGGCAATTAGCATGGTGTTTGATCTGGAAAGTGACTGGTTGTACCTGAGCAAGTTTATAATGGTTACTTTAAGGGGCTGACCATTTATGCAAACTAGGTATTTCACTGATTCAATTTTAATAATTGTTCAGAATTTTATTAAATGTTATTTTCACTTTGATGTCGCGGTTTAGGTTGTTAAGGAAAAATAGGGCATAGTATTAAAATGATGGTAACTTTTGATTTTAGACATTACCAGATAGATAGAATGTAGTGATTTAAGGGTTAGGATAAGTTAATCTTTAAGGTTCATGCTGAGAGTGGAGTTAATTTAAATTTGCCATACTAGTTCTGAATACAGTAATCCTACTTGTGAGCAGTTGTACTGGAATGTAAGTTTCATTGAACAAGGCTTTCTCTAGCCTAGCTGTATTTCAATCTTGTTTGTATTATATCATTTGCACATTGTGTTCAGTTTAATGTCCAATACACTGAAGTTGAAGTTTACAATAGTTAGTAGTATTTAAAGACATAACATATAAACAATTGGCCACATTTGGGAAAAATGTTTGGCTTGTGTGTTCAGGTGTTTGATTTTATTTTTACAATATTCCAGATTAAAATAATAATAGAAATATGCATTGTTATTTGCATTTTTTACCCCTTCATACCACTATAATGTGTGAATACTTTCCCAACATACAAAATTAAAATAATCAAGATTATTTAACACCCATTTGCAAATCAGAATTATTGTAATAATGTAATCTAAGACTCAGCTATTTGCAATGAACAAATCAAACAAAAGCAATTAAAAAAGCTCCACAACAAACACATCAAGTGGTTTCCCCAAAAACCAACAAAAAATGCAACTCATAATGACTTTTCCAATCTCAAAATAATTCAACCCCCTGTATAGAATCCCATAGCACAGATATGCAAAACAGGTTTTGTCTCAAGCACACTTGATGCAACTAATCAAGGGCTTCATTAGTTGCACCAGTTGTGCTTGAGCTGGAATTCATGAAATACCTGAACTGGCTAGTGGTTTGTTGACTGTCACGTGGACTGCATTTGAGAAATCTGGCTAATCCGAAAGAATGGTCCAAAAAGTTAAGAGAAGAGATCATTGCGCTTCACAAACAAGGAACAAGATACAAAAAGAAACTATTGGAAGCATAGTTCACAAGTTCAAAGTGAAGGGAACGGCGGTTACGCTACTTGGACGGGGCAGGAAAAGGCATTAACTGCTGCAACCAAATTTCTGTGACGGCATGTTGTGAAAAACCCTTGAGTGACTGCAAAAGACCTGCAGCAAGACTTGGTGGCAACAGGCACCAAGGTTTCAGTGGGCACAGTCAGGTGCCTAGTACACACAAAGTTTCCATGCCAGAACTCCAAGACATACACCACTACTCACCCAAAAGCACAAGAAATATCTGCTCCAATATGCTCAAAGTCATATAAAGAAGCCACATTGGTTTTGGGATTCAGTTCTGTTGTGTGATGAAACAAAACAGGAACCTTTTAGCATGATGGATCAGCAGTATGTCTGGAGGAAGAATGAAGCATATGCTAAAAAGAACACCCTGCCTAGTTCAGCATGGTTGTGGCTTGGTGATGATCTGGGGCTGCTTTGCATCCTCTGGCACAGGAAACCTGCAGTGTGTAGAAGGCAAGATGGATTCATTGATGTATCAGGAAATTCAAGGAGAAAATGTCATGGCTTCTGTGAGGAAGCTGAAGCTGGAACATTTCTTGGTTGAAAAACAGAGTCTGAGGCTTGGTAGCAGTTGATGGTGGATTTAATAAAGTACTTCTCGTCCTACACAGGGTTCACAGGATTTTAGCATGCAGGTTACAAGTCATGAATGAATGCCCCGATATACTAAATTCTCTTGGTTTAAATAGCCCTTGGGACTTAAGCATCACATCCAGATAAGATATGTCTAGCACCATTGAGCAAATCAGAGAAGACACTTTCAGTACCTTCTGATCATATCGTGGCCTCGAACTTGTCATCAGGTTCATTCAGGTCATTACTCAGACCCCTTCTTGTTCCCTAGAAGCTTGATCAAAGAATAATCGGTGTATGGTCCTGAATATAATCATACATACACATACATTTCACACATGCACATACTTTATACAAGAACTATCATATCTAATGAATATACAATCGTATGCAGCATTTAGCCACCCCTGAAAATTTCCATTTATAAATAATTGGGTGTTTGGATTCAGCAATTTCATTTTGATCTATTAAATAACTGAAGAACATAGTAATATTGCGGAAGTGAAATGGAAATTGTCAGGGTTGCCTAAACGTTTGCATACGAATGTACCTAGAAGGGCTATAAGTCACCCCTCGTCTAAAAGCTCCACTCTCTCTGAACTCATGAGCTCATCAAGGATGGCCTTGAACCTCTCAGGGAGGGAAAGTGCTGACACACACTTAGTCCTCAAAATATACAATGAGCAGCAGTCCCCAGAGTTTACAGAACCACAGTCTCCTGTCTATCTTGTCCTATCATCTTAAAAGGGCTTCAAACTGTTTTATAAGATGTTAATACAGAATTACTCCTCAACACAGGCATACCTCAAATTTCACAAGTCCTGGAAGTTTCTACAGTGGCCATCACCGTCACCTGACTTTGAACCCTCTAGAAAAACTCTGGTGGGATTTGAAGGTGGTTGCAGCACGCAAACCCAAGAATATTACTGAACTGGAGGCCATTGCTCATGTTTGGCTGTTCATCTAATTTGCAGCAGGTCATAACAGCAAAAGGGTGCTCTACTAAGTACTAAAAAAGCCTGCCATGAAGGGTTTGAATAACTTTGAGACTGGAGAAGTCAAATTCAGTTGCATTTGCCATTGAATTTGGGAAGAAACTTCAAGCATTCATCGTGATGAGCTATTTAAATTGCTTTTGTTTGATTTCAGTGGAGGATGGATTTAGTTGTCGACCACGCAGATAGCCAAGGACTTCAACTGAAACATTATTTAGTGAAAGCATTTAGGAGTAAAATCCACTATGTAATGAGTTGTTTGTATTGGGTGTAATAGTATGCAAGCAATGCTTATCATTAGTGATAGACCAATTTTATCGGCCGGCCAATATATAAACAGCGGCTGCTGTGTTTGCCGATTTTCCCGGCATTATTTAATCACAGGTGTCCACACAGGCAGCTCTGTTTTGATTAAGACACTACAGTTCACGTGGAGACCATGCATTGCCCCTTGTTCTACCTCACCAGTTTTTACTATTTGTTAAATACGTTTTTTTTTAAGTTCAATAAATATTCCTTTTTTAAATTCAGACTTGGAACATTTGTTATCATCATTGTCATTTTTATGATGTAAATTGAGGGAGCAAAAGCAGTATCGGCTCAAAATATCTGCTCAAGATAATCGGTAGCCCATATCGGTCATCGGCTAAGGCTGATGAAAGAAAATCCGTATTGGTCAATCACTACTCTTCATAGATAGGTGGTGTTAGAAAATAACAATCTTTCCCTCAGCGCAGGACAGGCTTTACTCTTGAAACACACACCTGAATGTGTACAGTTATGCTGTCATATATGTAGACACATGAGAAGACTACTTAAAATGTTAAGAGGAGAAGAATCACATCAGTGTCCATATTGATGGATGATGTTGGTGTATTGAAAATTCTTCTAGTGAGGAGTGAGGTTAGGAGGGTGGATGGCCAGGGGGTTAATTTGAGGATGCCATGGGTGAGGTAAGGAAGGTGGATGACCAGAGTGTAAAGTTTGGGATACCATGGGTGAAGTAAGGAAGGTAGATGACCAGGGGGTTCAGGTCAGGAGGCCATGGGTGAGGTAAGGAAGGTAGATGACCAGGGGGTTCAGGTCAGGAGGCCATGGGTGAGGTAAGGAAGGTGGATGACCAGGAGGTTCAGTTCTAAGAAAGAAAGGACGGTCCATGAGCCATCGATAAATGAATGGAAGTACTACGGCTGAGAGGAGGATAAGATTTCCATCCTCTGGCTATTGTAGTTTCTAACAAAGAGGGTGCTATTTTCACCACTGAAGACCAATGAGAAACATTTCATTATACATTTTTATCGAAGTATGATTTTTGTGTTATATTTAAATCCATTGTTTTATTTAATTTACTAAGGAGGATGATCCTCTCCTGACGAGCCTCCACTGTTTGATTTTTTCAAAGTTCAAAGTTGTTTATTTGTCATATGCATCGAATAACATCACATCATCCTATGCAGAGAAATTCTTTTGACATGGCTCGACACATCTATGCAGTGGGCTTAAAAAAAGATTTCAACATGATTTGATCATTGCGAACTGATGAACTTTTAACAACAAACCTCATTTGCAAGGGGGGTTAAATAATTTTGATTGCATCTGTATGTTGTATTTTAGTGTTACCTAATGTAGTGGAAGTTTAAAGTGTTTACAGGACAGATATGCAGATATTAAGGGCTTTCACCTGGTTTGGCTACCCCACACCTATTCCTTCCCGGAGTTGCTTCTTTAGAGACGCAAATACAGAGGATGCAGGGAGGTGTGAAGCATCACCCCTCCTCCTGGACCACACAGCCTGAATGTAAAGACCAACGGAACACCTAATG